>VUQK01004335.1:3068-18469 GCA_015106715.1 Bujurquina vittata | reverse complement strand
TTTACTTGTTCCAGACAGACACATGCTGCCACTGTCACAATAGCAGCATGTGTCTGTCTGGAACAAGTAAATAGCTTTAGCCAATTCTTGATCTCAGAATGACTTAAGTGACCGATGACGCTTCACAGAACTATTTGATACACAGGATCATGAGCTGACTGACAAGTCCTCTTCCTTTGTGATGAAGTGGTTATGTATGGTCAGCATACATCACATTTAGTTAGTGTTTTAGTTAAATAGAGATTTTTACCCCTCATCCTGATGGGATGTTGTCGTCACCCTGCCGAGTGGGCGCCCAGCTTCCAACTTTCTGAACGCGATAACTTAAACAAAATGGCCTAGGAGGTTCAAATTCACACCATAGATACATATACTAAAAATCATGGATGATTTTGGATCTTGGTGACCTTGACCTCAAGGTCAATGTAAGAGGTCAAGTTCTGAACATCCTGTGAGTGCAATAACTGGAGAAAGATGTCACCTAGGATTTTCAAATTCATGCCATAAATGTATCTACTAAATGTCTTGGACAAGTTAGTTCTTACCATAATAAAAGGAATCACAGAAAAAGACATTATTATTTATAGGATTTCATTGTTTACATTGAAGTAGAGTGTGGGTAGCGACATCAGATGGCTAGAACAGTCACAATCTGAATCTCTTAACCCTGCTGTCAGATGAATATTAATTCTGTTGAACCTTAGTATGTAACTAGAGAGGGGAAAATACCTGAATTCTATGTAAACAAAATAAAGACAATCACGAAGGCAAGAGTGGGACAGAATCAAGATCCTTTCCTGTTGCATAATAAGGGGAGAGGAAGGTGAGTGGGATTTATTTGGTTGCAATTTTCAACTTCACCACTAGATGCCACCAAACTTTACACACTGCTCTTGTAGGTGAAGGAGTTTGCTAGACTGTGATTCTCTGGTTTAACCCCAGGAGGACAGAACAGTGTAAATTTTCCCTTCTGCACCTCTGCCAAAACTTATTGTATACACTGGTGTTTAAAACAGAATATCTAGATATTTGAATACAGTATATAATGTGTTTGCGAAGAAAAACTAGACTAAAAAAACCATCAGCTTACCTGGGGGTTGCACATCTATTGACTTTAGTGATGAATACACTGTTGTGAAGAAAATGGTAATCTCTAATAACAGGGTGTTGGAGTGGACTGTTAATAAGACAACAGATACAAAAAGCTGAGCATCCTACAACGTACAGCTGGGAATGATTTACAAATATATAGATATTTCTTACACATGCAGCATTATCCATAGGATACTAGGAGTGGGGGAAAAGATTAATAAGGAATAGTATCGTAAAAACTTACGTGGAGATATTGTATCAATACAGGGACACAAAATCTAGATATTTTGTTAAATTAAGAGGGCTTGTCTTATGTAATGGATTCTCATATTCAAATAGTTAAATGTGAAATTCTGTTGAGTATAAATTTTTGTATGTAGACAGAAACTGATATGTGATGTTCAATTGTTTATCAAGCTAATTGCTAATAGATTGCATGTAATTGCTAACTTGACTCCATCCCTGACTGATAACAGGCTGACTGCCTTAGGGCAACATTTATGGCAAGTTTTGTAACCGTGCTGGTGGTGGTATATTGTTGCAATACTCGGGATATTACAAAATGTTCAATGAAGGCAAAGACTGTTGCAAATTTTACCCACTGCACGCACTCGTTGCATAATTTGTTGGCTTTTATCGAAAAAGAAAAATATTTTACAGATGTTAATGTCATGTGTGTAATGTTATGAGAACTATTGTGTTGTTTGCCAGACTTTAATGCCAACAAGCAGTTTGCATTCAGAAACACAGTTGTGGATGCATACATAGGCTTGATTGTCATCTTACAAAAAAAGAAAGATTGAGATCAGAGTTTGGTTGTCACTGAAAATTAATGGCAATGTGTGAAAATCTTACCAGAATGTGGTATCTTGAAAGCATGAAAACATTTTAATGTCACCATTGCCAATCAGAGACAAATTGTCAAGACAAAAAAAAAGCCAGTTTTGGTTTCAGAGGAACAAGCCTGGACTCGGGCAGTTTCAGCCTCTGATGAGGTTGACAAGCACTTACTCCAGCAACCAAGCTTTATCACGAACAACAGATTGCTGCCACGCTGATAGCCTTAGCAGCTCCCAGTTTGGGTGTGGTAAAGGGAGACTGAAGGCTTGCCTTGATACAAAAACTGGCACCGTGTCACACATTAATCATACCCAGGCTCGTATTACTGTCAAAATATATTCTTAGTCTGGTATAAAAGAAACCAAGATTGGATTAATGTGGGTTTTCAGCTTTGACCCATCCATACATGTTCAAAATGGTGATTGTTTGGACTGGTGTGGCGAGCGTATACTGTGATGGTAACAAATTTTACAGTAGTTAGTGTTTGGATTGGTCACATTCTATGTGGCTGATGGGAATGATACTTCCCCTTCTGTTGTGCTATTTAAAGAGAAATCAGAATCTATAAAATCTTCATCAGACCAGAGTCCAACCTGATTGTGCAGGTCTTTGGTTTGTGGATGGAATAGGGAGACTGCAGAATTTGAGCTTCATACTCTCATACATAAACTTTTCTCTCAGGTTATGTTCACAGGTGATGAAGTCATAGCTCACGAACATCAGGGTGGGGATACACTAAGTGAGGCCATGCATTTAGTACTTGATCTTGAACTCTGACCTGGGCATGCCAGGATTGGGTAACAACATCCTGAACCTAACAGTAACCTCTGTTCAGACTCAAGTGAGCTATGGAGCCATGGGATTTGGTCATTTAAGACAATTTAACACTTTTTGGAAGCCTTTTTTTTGGTCTTACGATCTCACACACACACACACAGACACACACACACACACACGCACACGCACACACACACAAAACAAAGGCAGAGAAACTAGCGTGACTGTGTATGGCAGATAACTCTTTCTAATGAATCAAGACAACATAAATTAAGTAAATAACAAGTAAATGGTTTTTTTCTATACCATGCAGCATTTTGGGTGGGTGGGCCATCTCTCCAAGGCTATGATAGGAGAAGCCATGCTAATTTTGACATTAAAAATTATTTTGGGTCTAACCCACATGCAAATGTGCAATATTTTCTAACCAAACAAATTAAATGTGGAATTTTTGTTGTTGTTGTTTTTTTTGTTTTTGTTTTTTGAGGGGGGAAAAACAGACGAATTAATTCAAATCAAACACCTGAAAATAGTGAAACCTCTCAGAATAGCATTCGAATATCATGTAATCAGCATGGATAAGACAATAATCCCACTGTATGCCTAAAAATATCACAGCCCTCCATTGTTTAGCCCCCTGGAATCTGATTAGAACTGGCTTGTGGTGCAAGGATAGCTGTTAGTTGAGTGTCTGCATTTTTGGTGAGCCGTGACAGCAGCTACATTAATGTGCAAAACAAAATGTATCGCACATTTCACACTAAAGGTAATGCCACACGTTTGCACAGAATTATTCAGGCATTAAGAGACTTTTTGCCACTTCATTTGCAGACCCAAACTACAAAAAGGCAGTGTTTGAAAAGAAGCAATGTTACACTGCCTCACAGCTAAATCAAACAGTCACTGGACATCCTCTTGTAAACCTGGGAAGCATCTGTTAGTGCCGTGTCCCTGTGAGGCCCATGTATGTGCTGCAGGGACCTGTTGTGGGGGATGAGGTGTAACCAGAGAGAGTTGACCTAATTTGCTGGTGTTGTGGTATGCGAGGCAGTCAAGGCCATCAGAAAAGAAGACGAGGTCAACTCATGATCCAGTCCCTGTCACCTTATAGCAACAACACAAGCAGTACAGACAGCAGGGAGCCAAGCCTTGGTCAGCGAAAATCGAGCCTGCGGCGTCGTGTCGGTGTTGCACAAAGGTCCAAATCTTGTTATGCAACAGTTCCTTTTTATGTTCTCTGAAGCGCTGATAACAGAATTCTTAGAGGCTGCACCCACTTCATGAAAGTTGTAAAGAGACTTGAGGTGCTTATGGGGCAAAAGGTTGTGCTGTTTTCTAAACACAAGCACAGTCAGCTAATTTGTATATTAAGTGCAAAAAATAGGATTGCTTTTTTCAAAGTTAAATGTTGGTCCAATTAGCAGTAAAATGTGTGTCACACATGTTAGAAAATCAATGTGCGTGATTGATTTAAATATTCTCCCTAAATTTTGCAGCTTGAGAAACGAACTCCCAGAAATGCATGTGTAACAGGGTCAGTTGCAATAATCTGAGTTCTCATCTCTTACAGTCAATCTTATCACTGCACTGTCTTTATAATTACAGACAGTGCTATTTTTTTACACCAAAACCCAGTTTGAGCTGGTGCAATGCATCATTAAATCTGACTTTACATTTCATGTATGCAAACGTTACAATAATAATACCCACTGGACCACAGGCTTTTATTAATTTTACCATTTTCTTCATTCAAACATTATCTGAAGTAACATTTACTTGTGGCTCATTCATTAATCTGGACTAAACAATATGATACAAAATATTTACCACATTTAATATGGTAAATATAACTGTGCATTGCATGATCAATGCTCATGTAATGTAATGATTGATTTTATGATTGATACGCATGCCTAAGAACATTTTCATTATTCCAGGAATTTTGCTTTTGTCCCAAATGCACCTAATTCACCTTTAACAGAGTCAATATGTGCTGGCTGATAGTGGACCTTTGGGACCTGTAATGATTTTCAGGAGTTCTTTGGTGGTTTTACTGATGCCTTTTTTGACCTGATAATATAATAATCAAACAAGTGCACCATCAGCTGATACGAGAAGGGTCATCTCAGAGCTGACTTTTTAACTATCTTAATTTAGGCCTGTTAACAGCAGATTTTTTCATTTTGTTACTTATGCACATCTTTAATTATATTATTGTGTACACTCCACGAATACTACAAATAAAAATTTTACAGTTTTTAATAAAATTCAACGTGTCCTCCTTTACAGTGACAGGTCTCCTAGTGAGCCAGTAGTTATTGATCATACCAGCATCTGCTGAGCTGAGGGTGTGTTTCACTGCTAACACAAAGCTATCTTAATTTGTAACAGGAGGAAGAACAGATTATTCTTAAAACAGTTTCCTAATCTTGCTTTTATTTGCCATTGTATATATTGATCTAGTTACTTAATAATTACTTCTTGACTTGGAGTTCACAAAAATGTGACAAACGTGACAGTTGACCAGGCTTCTAAATGTTATTCACCACAAGCTGCGGGTTTCTCACGCAAAATTCTAAGACTTTGAATTTTCCTGATAACTCTAATGATCAGACATTTTACTGATTAAATTACACATCAGCTGGATAATTACCTATTGGTAGGAGAGGAGTCATTAAGGAGTTGACTTTAATACAAGAACTTGTTGAACCAGAGAACTGATGTGTGCGCATGTATTTAAAACATTTAGGACACGTTCAGACGGAGCCAGAAATGTAAAGACGGCGTGGTTTGCATGTTTCTGCATGTGTGCAGATCTGTGTGATCAGCACCAGAAAGACGAGCATAAGACCCTGTAAAATATGTGTGTGTGTTTGCGTGCGTGTGAAGCACGCTCATTAGTTGACGTGTTATGTGTGACTGACCACTGTAGGACCAAACAGCCCGATACTCACACTGAACGTTGGCCCCGGTACCTTGTAATGCATTGTCAAGCATTTTGCTGCATTTGTGCGTTTCCACGAGGAGAGGTGTGTGTTAAAAATGTGCATGCTCAGCAGCAGTCATCAACCCCTTATAAATGATTTTAAATGTTTCCTTTTTTTAAAAAAAAAAAAATGAAAATGAAAAAGAAAAGCGGTCAAAGGTCACATCACTGGAACAAGGGTAAATTACCAATGCCATTTTCCTCCATCAGCTCAATTTCACAACTATTTGTATATTTGTATGCGCGCACGTGTGGGTGTGTGTGTGTATGTTGACAGAGGTCACTGTATTCCAATGTTTGTGCTTGTCTGTATAGGGGGAGGGCTCATGTTGCCTAATCTATTTTCAGCAACAGTCCCTCCCTCCCTCGTTGTTGCTGTAGATATATAAGGCCTCTGGAGCCACACAATCCTTTCTTCACTCTCGTTTTAGCTGAGACACCAGACCTAAGGTAAGTAAGTGTGTGTGTGTGTGTGTGTGTGTGTGTGTGTGTGTAGAGGAAGGTGGGGTGTTTGGGTTTTAGACTGCAGGCAGTTTTGATGCGTATGTATTGTAAAATAACATTTAATTCAACAAATTTTTACTGTCAATGGTCATAACATTTAAAAAAAAATCATGTTTAAAATTAAATGTTTTAGTTTACAACTGTGGCTTTAATTGGGAAAGACATTTCCCAAACGTGATGATATGTAATGTTGTAATCAGCCATTGCCAAGCACATCATGACCGTTCAGTAATCTTAGACACATAAAAAGCCGTCTGTAAAGCAGCATTTCATAATAAATGAGTTTAAATGTCACTGCCATTAGTGAAATATACCCTCTAAAACTGCCCTTTCATCATTTGAGTGCTTTTAAGTACGTCAGTGCTTAAACCATTAAATCTCCTTTAAACAAATGTACGGTAATCTTATCCTTCTCCGAGTGACTCACAACTCTTCTCTCAACAGATGTGAAATTAGAGAAATTGTTTGCATGCTTAGATTCCTGAACGGAGGTTAACCATTAGCTTTTTAATGTTTTGAGTGTCGTGTTTTAGGATCAGAGTAGTTTATGAGGTGCTTAGATGTCAAATTGTGTATATCTACTGTAACAGGAAACCGTATTGGGTGGGGGTGTTTGTGAGTTGGTGAAATTGCTGTCTGTGTCTATTTGTATGATTTTGTTAGTTCATTCTTCTCTGGTTGTTACTCCCAAACACATAACTGTCCCTTAAAAAATGACCGAAAACAAAAAAACATACCCATTCTTTACTCGAGAAATAACGGGTGTGGTGTTACTCAAGCTGAATTGTTGCACGACAGGCTGATTTAACATCTTTGCACAAACACACTCATTCCCCTCGAACACATGAGGTCACTCAGTCTGTGGGTCAGACATCATGAGACTGGCCTCTACTCCACTAATTGCAGGTTTCTCTCTGTTATTCGTTGGTCCAGGAAACCCAATATTATATGCATTTTTCAGTGAAAGGTGCATTCAGCAGCGGAGGCCCAGACTGTAAACTTAGTCTTTGGAGAAGACAAATTTATTGCAGTGATGCCCTTTTTTTAAAAATTTAGTTTCCTCCAGTTGTCATTCAAATCCTGTCCTTTGTGATTCCGTAAACCAAAAGAACTCGTTCAAACTAGTTCATGATTTGGAATATATAACTATGTCCCTCTTAACTTGGCAGACCATCCAGTGGTGACACCATAACCACTCCCCTAAATTCTCTGATCATGCCCATTATGGCAAAATACATGTTTATCCACCAGATAACGATCCGTCATATTGTGAGATTGTGAAAGAGTGGGCATTACAGGGAAACATGTAATATGCCATATCTATCTTAGAATATGCTCAGAGTCCTTTAAGAGTGTCTTGTCACTTAGTAATAGTTATGTGAGCTAAAAAGTCCAGGTCACCCTCTAAATAAATGGTGAATGAGGGACAATGGGACATAAAAAAACTGCAAAACCAGCATGTTGATTATGTTGGTGTGACACTAGTGCCCCCCGAACACACTTAATACCATTCTATTACACATTATGGATGCAGTTAACTAGGAAAAATTATAAGCATCATGACATGAGATTTATTTTATCTTAACTCCACTCTAAGTTTCACGGCTCCCTCCTGCAGTTACAGTCGACAAAGCTGCCCACAGACGTCTGAATATAGACGTATAAGCACCTGCCAGAGTACTCAGAACCACCTTCATGGTACTTCCTGCTACAGTAGGTGACACAGGGACCACAAATTGCCATGATGACCCACACACATGAAGATGCACTCAAGAAAAAAACACCAACAGCCAAGTAGTAGAAAGTGATCGAAACATCATTTAGAACTGAAAACGCAAATCAAATTCTTTACAAAGTATTTCTCGTTTCCCCTCAGTTCAGACAAATTCTAAGGTTGCCTGATATATTGTAGATCCAGAAATGCACAAATCGATCTGAGTTATCCTGCTGTTTATGACATATAGGATTGTCAGCAGATTAAAAGGCAGGAATTGGTATTAAATTAAAATGAATGAGATGAAAAAAAATCAGAAGAATTTGTTTGGAGTGGCTTATCATCACCAGTGCTTTTGGATGAAAACTCATTGATAAAAGATATGGGGCCGTGCAGGGCTTTGAGGACAATCTTGTCCAGCTAAACAGAGGTCATACCGACTCAATTAACTTAAAACGGGTTGAAGTTCACCCCCTATCGGCAGGGTGTTACTGTGGCTGTTTGTGTGTCTGTTCAGCTTGTTATACAACACTGGCAGATTCCAAACATCATCTGTTTCATGACCCTGAAACTCTGTGTGCGCACCAAGGAACACTGTGTTCTAATGCTGGAGGTGGTGCTGCAGAAAAATGTGACTGCAGTTCATTCAAGATAGGACAGGTCTTCATTTCCCTTGGCACGATCTTTGACACATACATTTCAGTTTTAATTAATTTCAGTTCAAATCAGCCCAAGGTTCTCCTTATGCCAAAAAAACAAGGAGGCTCTGACCACATACCTTAAGTATTAATCGCTGCTGTTAGACCCAAAGCCTTTCACATATCTTTAAAGGTGAAGAATCTCTTGGAAGTTGGAACAGTTGTTAGTAAATGAATGTTTCACATCTTGATTTATAGGTCTCCTCTTTGCTAAATCTACATGAAAGTGTTTTTATTTTTTTTTAGTCAGTCCACACTAATGTGTCTTTGCTTTTCTCTTTGGCCCTCCAGATGCCGCAATTCGAGAAGAGCACAGTCCACATGAAGGACCCCGAGAGGGTGGAGCACATCATCTGCGGCCTCATCAAAGGAGGAGCTTCCAAACTGCAGGTAAAACATCAGCCGCCGCGGTGACCATACCACAGCAGCATTTTGGTAAAATGGCACCACCTGATGGTGAAGACCTTTGTGAATGAAAACTGAATGAAAAAGCCAAATGTCACCAGTTTGCCTGGCCCAGCAGGTTTCACCAGGCTTTAGCTGAATGCGGGTAAATGGTCCAAAACATTATCTACCTATTGGCCATAGTCAAATGAAAATTTAGCTTATTATCTTTTTTAAATGTGTCCTTTGTAAACATAACATGCACGGAACAGAAAGTTTTGACCCAGGGATCCACTGGCTCCAAATTAACTAAATCACCAACCAGCTACTGGCTTCCTTGATTGGCTTACAACTTAAACAAGCTGATTTGAAGGATCTTGGATTCCCTTTTACGTCCTTTGTTTCTTTTGGTGTCTGATATCGTCTCTTGTGATTCTGGTAATCAAAGTGCTCTTGATTATTTCAGATCATCACAGACTTCGACATGACGTTAAGCAAATTCTCCATTAACGGCAAACGCTGTCCAACATGTCACAGTAAGTAAAAAGCAAAAAAAAAGACTAGATGTTTCTTTGGGTTATGCAGCATTTTAGGATGTAAGAAATGTAAATCTAATTTCCCCTGTGTTAATCATACATTACATTTACTGTCATTCTGTTTTCCCTGCACAGATATCATTGATAACTGCAAACTGGTCACAGAAGAGTGCAGGCAGAAGTTGCTACAGTTGAAGAATAAATACTATCCCATTGAGATCGACCCTCACCTCACCATGGAGGAGAAATACCCCTTTATGGTAGAGTGGTGAGTCTCTCACACACACGCACACACACACAGCTGCACAAACTCACTCAGTCACTTTGCTTGACTTGTGAGGCCTCCCATTCTAAATGTCAGATGGCTTTTGCGTGTTTACAGGTATTTCAAATCTCACTCACTTCTTGTGGAGCAGCGGTTAGAGAGAGACAAGCTTCCAGAGGTGGTCAGAGAGTCAGATGTTGCCCTCAGGTATTTGTTGAGGAAGATGTGGAGGATACTAAACGACGTGTGAATCGTGATTGAGCAGAGTGCGAATGATAAATTGTGCTTGTGTTGGATTTCAGAGAAGGCTTTGAGCAGTTCTTTGATCGCCTGCATCAGCACAATGTTCCTGTATTCATTTTCTCCGCTGGCCTAGGAGATATCTTAGAGGAAATCATTCGCCAGGCCGGAGTCTACCACCCCAACATCAAGGTTGTCTCCAACTTCATGGACTTCGATGACAATGTGAGTCTCGCATGAACGACAAACTCTTCATTGCTGAGTCTTACCTCTGGTGTTCGTAGTTCAACTGCAGAGAAATAGGAGAACATTGGTGGAACCTGCTCATCGTCTCCTTTTCGTTGTCCTGCAGGGAATCCTGAAGGGATTTAAAGGCGAGCTGATCCACGTGTACAACAAACACGATGGTGCTCTGCGGAACACAGACTACTTCAAACAACTCAAGGAGTACTGCAACATCATCCTGTTGGGCGATTCACTGGGAGACCTCACTATGGCTGATGGTGCGCCCAATGTGGAGAACATCTTAAAAATCGGCTTCCTCAATGACAAGGTACCAAAACAATGACACGCATAAGTAGTAAAGATATTGTCTGTGTTATCAGTGCGACAGCCATTCAAGGTCAGGAAGGCAATAATGGGATGGCACCTGAAGATTCGTTAGATGAACTGTCTCCTAACCTTCCTCTCTGCAGGTGGAGGAACGGCTTGACAAATATCTGGACTCTTATGATATTGTTCTGGTGAAGGACGAGACTTTGGAAGTCCCCAACGCCATCCTCCAGAAGGTTCTATAACTCCCATCTCCAACTTGACCCCAAAACCACACCGCGCCCAGTCCACCTCTCCGTTCCCATCATCCCCCTTCAACCTGGAGCCAGTCAGACTCACAACATCCATCGTTACCGACTCCACTTTCTCGGTCCCAAAAGACATTTTACGGCTCTCGAAAGAACTGTTTTAAAGTCCACTCGGCATCAACAGACTGTCTCTGGTGTGTTTTGTCTGCTGCAGTAGTTTCTGATGTTCTCTCCCTATATATTTTTATGAAATAATAGCAAAAACTGAGGTGAAAAAACACAAGCTCTCACTCCATCTAAATCATTTGCACAGTATTGTTAGCATAGTTTTTCCTGGGAATATTTTTATCAAAGTAATGTTTGGATACCATGTACGGGCAGATGGATGACACTGTTTTTTGGAGCTATCCCAGCATGCCCGTCACCTCAGTTACTCTATTTGTGCGACTTCACTGTTTGATGTCTACCAGGTCCATTTTGCAGAGTGAGCTGCTGTTGTTAAACATGCCACGCATCTGTACGGATATGGTAAAGCTTAGAGGCCATGGAAGTAATTGAGAACATTTTTTTAAAGGACCTTTTGGCATTTTTTTTTCCTAGGAGTAACATTTTTGAACCTCTTGCTTGTTTACAGAAACATCAACAGGCAGTATTTATTTAAACAGTTTTGGTTGTCTACGTGAGACTCTAATGATCATAAGAAGTGAAAGGAAAAGCACTTTAAATTCTGTGTACGGGGGGAATTAAACCGCTGTAGATGTGTGAGGTGGCACCAATTGGATTTATGGATGTAGGGAAAGATTGTTGGACGGAAAGGTCGCGTTTACATGTATTTTATTTTTACCCAGATGTGCTCATTTATTACTATCTCAGTAGAGGCAGCTCTACAACATTATTAATTAAGGAGATTCTTTACATGACTCTCTTAGTCGGGTATTCTCTGCACCAGAGATAAAGGTTACAGATGTGTTAATTAAAGCTGAATTAGACCTTTAGTCATCAGCAGTAAAAAGCCATAATAAAAATAAAGTAAAATATGGCACTTTGCGCTTCTTTAGCGAAATAAATCTTAAATTATGTGTGAAGTATAGTTTTTTTCACCGTTTTGGTAAAGAAAGACACCGGCTCCCGTGCAGGGCTCACGAAAACCCAGCACGTGACCTGTTTTGTTATGAATGAGCACTACCTCTAAAATATTCATCTTTATCTATTTTGGGAGGTTCAAAATTAAAATGTCTCAGTATGTGTAGAATGTTGGCTTTGGGTTTGTGTTCTAAATGTGCTGCTATCACCTGCATGTTGCCTTTTGTTATCCAGTTGTCAAAGACATTGGACACTTAAAGATATATTAATAAAATGGGGAATAATGTCATACTGTATATGTGGGCATTGTATTGAAATATGTATTTTATTGCATTTGGAGATCTTTTCAGAAGTTTAGACTAGTGTGTTTTATTTTTTTAATCTCAAAGGCTTTATTTGTTGGTGTGAATAGAAAATATAATAAAGTAATTTTTGTGTGGCCATGAGCAGACCACAGACTGGATTAACTTCCCTGAAAGCTTTGGGTTCCGTGGGATTTTAATGTGGATAATGGAGTGTAGTGTTCCTCTAGGACTTTACTAGACCATTGATGGAAGTGCTTCAGTTACTCAGCAGGTCTGGTTTAAACTGGAATTTATGGGATATTTGGATAAATTGGATGAAGTGTTGTTGATATGTCAAGTTTTTAATAATCTCAATATAATCAGCATATAAATGTTTTATTGCCTGTTTTAAATCTGAATGCTCAGAAAAGGACAAGTGCATCAATAAATATCCATAATATATCCAATCCAATATAAAGGTTGACCAAGAATTTAAAAAAAAATCCCAACTATTGAATCACAAGATCTTGAATTAATGAATCAGTAAAATAAGCAGGAAATTGGAAATGCCAAGACTGCACATCAAACTTTTATTACTCAAACCACTTTAGTGTTAATTGAAGGAGATACTATTGTTATTCTAGTTTAAGCTAAGAATGTTTGCGCAGTGCCTGGTCTTCTGTGGGGCGGGTGTCAAATAAATATAATAGAGCATTGCACCATAGAGGCAAAGACACTGGTTGAGACCATGGACTGTTTACTTTGACAGTTTCAGATTTGGAAGTCCTAATTTGGCTGTTCTGCCACAAGATGGCGCCATTTACAAAGCATGAATATTTGTGAAGCACAGCTACAAGTGAACGTACGGGTGTAGTCAACGTGGCATGTTTGAATCGCAGAAAAAGTCATATCACGGCCTCAGTATTGTAGCTCGTTGGTCTAGGGGTATGATTCTCGCTTAGGGTGCGAGAGGTCCCGGGTTCAAATCCCGGACGAGCCCTTGGGGACACATACTTTTTGTTTCTTACATTTTAAGAAAAAAAAAATCATATCAACAATCTATAAAGCAAATCTGGTTGATATCAAATGTAGTCCAGTAACATAGACATGATTGTAATGAATGCATTTTATTATGTAATATATATCCTTAAAACGTTTCAGCCACCAGACGGACCCAAACCTGAACTCTTGTACAATACTTGTTTTTCCTGGAATAAAGATAATATATATAAAAAACGTAATAGGAGTGCTCTCCTGCTGGGATTGGAAGAAACAAATTGATCCCCGTCTGTAAAAATAGGACTTGGGTGGTCTTTTTTTTCTTTTTTTTTTTAATAAACTTTATTTAGAACCTTACAACTATTGTACCAGTAGTCTTGAAAAAATGTACATAGAGGTGAACATAGGACATAAAATGTAAGAAAAAAAAGGTAGACATAAATCTCAAAAACAGACAACTGTCAGAACAAACAAAAAACAAAAAAAGGGAAAAAATAAATAAATTGCATAAATAAATGTGAGTTACAAAAATAAAGTAATAGTCTTTCCAGATATTTTTGGTTTTTATAGCCTTTTTGTTATTCGAGTCTGAGATTGATACATTTTTACATCAACTACGAAGAAGTCAAAAAGTAGTTTCCTGTGCATGATTTTACTTTTATGGATATGAAACTTGGCAAGAAACAAGATTAGCTTGATAAGGAATGTGGGAGAGGAGACTTTCTGTGATACCAAACAAAAATTTTCAAAATAAAGAAGTAAATCTGGTTGTATATAGTTGGATATAAGAGCGACAATGTCCTTCCAAAGGTTCTTCAAGCACGTACAGTTATAAAACAGATGCACAGACATTTTTGGGCAAAGCTTACAAAAAGAGCAGAAAATATCAATATCAGTTTTGTATTCTGAAGAAAGTGCTTAGTTGGATAAAATTTGTGAATTAATTTAAAAGAAACTTCTTTGACTTTCTTAGTGAGAAAAAATTTGTGTAGAGAGACCAAACTTTTACCCAATTAACATTAACAAAGGATACACAATATGGGGATGAAACCAAATTTTCTTGGAATAAAGAACGAATTTTGGAATTGACGGTTCTTAGCTGAGTTGAGAAACAGAGCTTACCAACAGCAGTCTGTTCAGGGTAGGACTTGGATGGTCAGGAAATATCAGTAACATTACTACACGCCATGGGCCCTGTATCGCCCTTTGAAGAGCATGCCTTTTTCATATGCTATGCGGCTCGTTGGTCTAGGGGTATGATTCTCGCTTAGGGTGCGAGAGGTCCCGGGTTCAAATCCCGGACGAGCCCATGCTGTGGTATTTTTAACTGTCTCTTAATTATGAAACTGAAGAATCCAAATCAAAACACTTCTGCACTCCTACGTTTTAAATTAATGTGATGTCACAGTTATTATATGTGCAGAAATTCACATAACTATACAAAGACACACATCAGCACTTCTCCAATGTCGGACCATTTGTAGAGTTTATACGTGCAAAATTGCTTATTTTACATATCACAATGAGTATCATTTTAAATATAGCTAATAGATATTCATACAAGTCGTAAGAGAACATGCTTAATAAAAGCAAAAACATATCAAGTCCTGCAAGAAAAGAGAAAAAATGATCTAGAATAAGAGCAAGAATAAGTGAATATAATAAAAAGAAATAAAAAATTTAGTTAAAATACCATCCTAAGATTTCCGAATTTAAATCTATGAGAGAAATGAAATGCCCCAGTCCCAGAGATGGTGCCAGAATAATAACAGGTGAAAAACATTTCTAAAACCTTATCTTTTGTGCAAATTTAATAAACTTTTTTTCTGATTTGATTTGCAATTCTGTACAAATAGTTTTTTAAATAGACTTAATTTAGATAACGCTCAAACATCGAGGCGTCTCTTTCTGGAAAAACTCGCTTTCCCAGCCGCCACCACGAGTCACCCTCTCACTTCCGTTCTTGTGCAGTAACCCCGGCTTCTTTGCTGAGCGTCAGTGCCATGACAACAGGACGATGGCTGAGACAGTGAGAAATGTGATGTTTGTGTGAGCGAGAAGTAACGAAGCTTCGGAATTTTTCGGACTGGCTCATTCTTGTGAAGGTAAGAAGAACTCAGGACAATGAGACACGCGTTTTGTTACCAAAGGAAACATTGTGGAAGCAGCAGCGACCCTGTTTCTGATCTGCTTTCGTGT
>VUQK01004329.1:22067-32573 GCA_015106715.1 Bujurquina vittata | reverse complement strand
TAAAATACAAGCTTTATACATTATGTTCACATTATTTCAGAGTATGTAACAGGGGTAACTAACAGCTTGAGTCAACTACTTTCACCTTCTGGCCCCATGAAAGGCTATTTGCTTTTCCCACATCATTCTCCTTGGGTACTTCTCACAGAGGTTCACAGCTTAATGTAAATACTACACACATTAAAGCACACATGCATGTGTACCCACACATTTGCAAACATATGAGTGTGAATATATGTGGGGGGGTAGGAACAGAAACTAGAAGCAGTTTGGGGGAAAAAAGGAGGGGGCTACTTACCATGGTGGTGATAGGATGGAAGGAGGAATTGATAGTCACTCTCCCCACTACCACTCCCTTCACTATGCAGAAAATGATCCACTGATGGATCGTACGCAAGGATCAGGGAAGTGTCACACCAGGTAGAAATCACACCGGAAGAGTAGAGATTGAAGGGCAAATGGGAAGGAGTGCAGGTTGGGAGCCAGATAATAAGGTAATGGGAAACACACAGGGGTCACAACACATACAATACAGAAAAACAGCAGTGTAGAATAGAGGGTCAGTTCAGCTCTAAATAAAAAAGGTAAAGACAGATTTACCTAATATAAAAACGGAGAAAAAAACATGCTGATCTGTAGCATAGATATTTAAGGACAACATGATTTGACTGGAATTCTCACCTCCTCCACTAGCATTGTAAAGCTCCACTCTAAAAATCTTGTCCAGTTCAGGGGCAGAATTGTCTATGATGGTCACATTTATGAACTTTAACCTTTCCCCTGGAAGAAAGTCCAATATGCCCTCAGAGTCCTGCCGACAGCATATGGAAAAATAGGAAACCAGGGAAGCAGTCAAGACATAGTTTCCCTTCATCAGCAAAACTTCCAAGCAGTAAACTAACCTCATAGTCTTCAGGGCTGGATGCTGTGAAGGGGGTTGTCCTGTATCCCACCATGATCCTTCCCAAAAGGCCTTGAGCTCTGGCTACTGGCAAACTAATCACTCCATCTTCCTCGTTTACAGTGACGTGAGCAGGTTCTAATGCTGGCGAGATCAAACCCTCTACAGGAGGACTAGGCTGAAACTGCAGCAGACCTGCATAAGGGTGTTTGTGTGTTCAGTGACAGGAATAAGGAAGATGTAATGAGAAGGGGGGCCATGATGAAAGTAGCAAGTCAGGGAAAAGAAGAGAGAAAATTATATTTTAGTGTCCCAATACACCACTTGTACCAACAAAAACGTCTGCACTTATGCACTAAGCAACAGTGAGAGCAAAACAATGCTTTGAGGGAATGGTAGTAAATACCATAGGGATGGTCACTAGCTGTGATAGTGATGGTGTTAACTGAGTTATTGGGGTCAATGCTTGCTCCACTGGTGGGGGTTGAGCCTGCCTTCCCATCACCAGACTCTGCTGACACCAGTGTAACCTGAAAGGACTCTGAAAGCTCTGGGAGGTTATCATCCAAAACCAGCAGGTTCAGTACCTATCAGAAAGATGGAGAAAAGCTCTTTTTATATTCTATTCCATGCTGTAACTTTGAAAATAGTCCATATTCTAGCTGTGGTCAGTTTCAGATAAATGTTGTAATAAGGCCACAGACATTAAGAAAGATAAATAAACACCTGTTATTTTATCCCAAAATTTGCAAACAACCAGCCAACCACTAGGCGGGGCTGGTTATCAATAAATGCTACAATTGGGTGAACCTGAAAGACAGTGAGCAGTAGTTCCTTTCACACTTGACTATACAGTGAGTGACTACAGTCTTTGTGATCCTGCATAAACTCAGAGGGGCTTTCCTCAGCTGTAAGACTCCCACACAAACCTCAGAGCGCTGTCCAGGCACGAAAAGCACAGCTCCAGTTGCATTACGAAAATCTTGATGGGCTGGTGTGTCGTTGTCCATGCTGTCCAGTTGGGCTACAGTGTAGTTGACATAAACATGGTCCAGCGATCCGCGCCTGCGCTCGATCACACAAGAGATAGTGGAGCCCTCTTCGGTGGACTTAGAAGACATACAAAGGAATAAAAACATCAATTAATTCAGAGGAGGACTTGATCAAATACCAAATGCATCTTAGTTACTAACTATAATTTGTTAGATTCAATAGTGTTAGCCTTACAAACTATTTTAATGGACCAATCCTAATAATGTGATTTAGAGTAGGAGTATTTGATAGACCACATGCTTCTTTGCCTTTTTATTTTCCAGTGGTCTCAGAGATATAGTACAGAAGCTCTGGTTCTGATGGAATGCCATCACCAGCCCTGCCACCTGTCGCATTGATGGAAATGGGGAACAAGATCTCTCATTTCTAGTAAAGGAACTCCTGGTCCTCTACCATAGGAATGCCCTCACTGACAGACCTGCTGCTGCCCCACCAGCTGTCACTCTACCTGATATGACCCAACATAAGAGCCCACTCATCTGATCCAACTATAAAGGCAAAGCATGCTCTTGCTGCAGCCAAGCATGGAGACTGATAAAAAATGCAGCAGGACAGAGGCTGACAATCCAATGGGTTTACATTACATGTGCTTCTATGCATATGTTTACTGTGCAGAGACAAGTGAGTGATGACAATGAGTACAATATTAACGTGATAGTGGTCAAGCAAACCACATAAGTTATTTAGTAGTCTGATTTACTTTCTTTTTTTAATTGCTTGAAAGAGCTTCGTGAAGCAGGCTGATCAACTAGATGCCACTGTCTAACAATAGACACTTACATTAGGTATGCAGGCCCCAGTGAATCCAAAGAGCCCATTGGCATTGTCACTCTTCAAGACTCGCAAAATAGCAGTGGGTCTGGGGAGGGGGAGGCGTGCGCCACCACGCACTGCCGCCAACTGTAAATAGAATACCTCCTCTCCCTCCTCCTCACTGTCATCTCTCGCCTCCACCACAAATGACTTATTCCTCTCATCCTGCTGGTATCGTAGGTAACCTGAGATGGTACGCAGGTCTGCTTTAGGAGGCTGAGTGTGGAGCTCATGGATATGGCTACGGTTCAGCTTGGTGTGGTACAAGCGAACATCCTGGAGAAGGCCAGTGTAACGCTGTTCACCCTCAAGATTTGACCCAATAAACATAGAAGCAGGTCCTGGAGCAGAAAAAAACAAACACCCACATAAATATTGTAGGATGTTTTATATTATTTAAATACAAGATTATTTACTGTATTAAGATACACTTTAAATAAAAATGCATAGTGTTTAAGATATACAAGTAGAGAAGGTTAGATACATAAAAACCAGTAATTACTTTTCAGGGAAAAGTTGACATTTGAAATATTTAAAATTAGCCATGCAGGAAGATTTTTGAGCATGAACGGCCTGTTTAAGGTCATGTCAAAGCAGCTCAATCAGATTTAAATCTGGACTTTGATTAGGCCACTCCAAAACCTTGATTTTGGTTTTGTTTTTTTAGCTATTCAGAGGTTAGCTTGCTGGTGTGTTTGGGATCATTGTCCTACTGCATAGCCTGAGTGTACTTGAGCTTCAGGGCATAAACTGATGGCCGGACATTCTCCTTCAGGATTTTCTGGTAGAGAGCAGAATTGATGGCTCCATCAGTGACAACAGGTCATCCAGGTCCTGAAGCAGCAAAGCAGCACCAGGCCACCACATTACCACCACCATGTTTGATTGTTGGGATGATGTTCTTTTTATGAAATACTGTGTTATTTTTATGCCAGATGCAACGGGGCCTTCCACAAAGTTCATCGTTTGTCTCAACAGTCCACAGAATATTTTCCCAAAAGTTTGGGAGATCATCAAGATGCTTTTGGGGAAATGTGTGTTTGATCCTCAGAACTCTTCCATGGAGGCCATTTTTGTCCAGTTTCTTTCTTATTGAATCATGAACACTGAGCTTAACTGAGGCAAGTGAGGCCTTACGTTCTTTAGATGTTGTTCTGGGTTCTTTTGTGGCCTCTTGGATGAGTCTTTAATGGACTCTTGGAGTAGTTTTGGTAGGCCGGCCACTCCTGAGAAGGTTCAGCACTATTCCAAGTTTTTCCATTTGTGGATAATGGCTCTCACTGTGGTTGACTGGAGTCCCAAAGCCTTAGAAATGTCTTTGTAACTCTTTCCAGACTGATAGATGTCAATGATTTTGTTTCTCAGCTGATTATTTAGATTGTGGCATGATGTGCTGCTTTTTTAAGATTTTAGCCTGTGTCACTTTCTCAGACGGGTTCTATTTAAGTGTTTTCTTGATTAAAAAGGTCTGGCAGTAATCAGGCCTGGGTGTGGATATTGAAATGTAACTCAGCTTTTCAAAAAAAAGAAAAAATGTGGTTAATCACAGTTAATTTACTCCTGTACTGTTTGTCTGATTTACCAGTCACAAACACACAGACAAATGTGCTTTGTATAACAACTCCAGTGCAATTTATTTGATTTAACTGAGTTCACACTGGAGATTTTATAAACTTTAGATTCTTCCAGGGGTCTGTCACACTTAAGACCTGGTAAAATGAAAGCAACGGAAGACAAACTGCATCATTCTTAGACTAATTACTAAGACTCTTTTGTGGTGTTGTGCACTGGTAATGTAATGAGGGGCAGTACTCCAAGAACCTAAAACAGAATCTTGATTAAGTATACAAAGGCCTAGGTCCAGTTCTTTCTCATTACTCATTTATACACTCACACCTCATGAGACTATCACTTTCTGAACTTACACAAAATGGGGCAAACACAGGAAATCTGCTACAGTGGCCGAGTACAAAGCCCTGACACAAAGCAATCCACGTGTAGGTTGAGTTACCAGAAGCAGACAATGGCACATGACTGATCATTATGCATAAATCTACTGTGACTGGATTAAGGGGAATATTTCCCCTATGGGAGCTTTTGGTCAAACACTGGCTATTGTGCCCATTAATTAGAGAGAATAGGAAGAAAAGAAGATGCCAAACGATTCCCTTCAGCAGTAACAATGTGCAGCACTGCTGAGGGTAAGTGGTCACTCAAGCATTGTGAAGTCCCAGTACAGTACTCCTGAACAATGAGGAAGCAACAGAGCATATGATGGTGCTCATGCCTTTTATCTTTATGTAGGAACTTAAGACTTTCACCAATTCAAAAGCCTTTTCCCAGAAAGTTTTAGCCTTCAGTTAAAATTTGACGCTGAAAAATGGGGGTTTTTTTCACAGCTGTTTTTGGTCAGTTGAACAGTGTTATACTTGTACACATCTGAAGGAGCATTTCTCTTCAAGATTGTGTGCAATTTGGTTTACTTTTCATCATTTCCAAATGTCTAAGGACATTAATCTAACACCAACTGTTGATTGTAAATGTCTTTATCAGCAAAACAGATTATCTTTCAGCTGAATAGCTTTACTCTTAAAATATTTGTAATTTTTTTTAAGTCATCACATGCAGAACAGTTTGTTTAAATCTGTCAAATCCACAGGTGTAAGTACACAAGTATGACTATTGCAAACATATTTGTAGAACAAGGAGGAGCCTGCTCAAGTCACCTTCTACCAGGCAACAGGCATGGAAGAGGAGAGGAGCATGTAAAGTTGCAGAGGACTGCGGGCGGTGGTTGTGGCATGCATGCAAGATTCTCCCACTGTTACATTAGACGTAAAGATGATGACAATATGTGGAGCAGTACATCGTTAAGTGATTCCCAGCACTGCTTGCTATAGTTTGATACTGTAAGACAGATACTAACTACTTTACTGGATCTGTAGTTTACTCTAGTGTGTGACCATCAGAGGAAAAATATTTTCTCCACATAATACATGCAAATTTAAGGGCTCACTTGCTTTACAAAGAGTAGTATGTCAAATTGTATACTCAAAAAATCAATATATGAAATTTTGCAAGAAACGTGCCAAAGTAACTGAAAATGAATGTAACAGTTTTCTAAGAAAGCTCACCATCACTGATGCCCTCTCCTTTGATGCTCTTCAGTCCCCCTGGAATAGGTTTGCCATCCAAAAAGAATTCAATAATCCCATCATCTACTGTTATGATGACATGTAGCCACGAATCCTCAATAAACTTTTCAGCAGAGGCCCAGGCCACTTGGGTACTGTTTGAACCTATTACTGTATAGTACAGCATCATGGTGACATGAGATTCATTGGTGTGGACCTTCACTCCATAGTACAAGCTTCCATTTTTTCCTTTGGACACTATGAAGCCGTCAGTGTCTGGTCTGGGTACCAGCCAAGCAGAGAAGGTAAAGTTGCTAATGGCAGCAGGCCCATCTTCAGGTGAGATGGTACCATAAGCTCCAGGAAATCCAGAGAAAAACCACGTGTCTGTGGCTGAGTGGTGTCTCCTCGAATGAGGCCTGAGCTCAACCTCACCTGGAAAGGACGCTAGCAGGAGTAGGTCATCCATCAGAGGAAGGCCCTGTGGGAAGTGACCGGAAACAATTTCCCAGGACACCCTCACATCACCAAAAGTTCCCTGCTGTCGGAGGATGGTGAAAGAAATCACATCAGACATATCATCTTCAGAGAGTACATCTTCAGCTACTTCCTGATCCAGGTTGTTGTCATCAATGGCAAAGACACCAAATGGGTCATCATTGAAAGGGATGAGAACTGAGGCATTTAGAGAAGTCTCAGCTAGTCGGCCTCCCTCCCCAGGGTAACCACCTTAGAGAAAAAATGGACAAGTATAAGAGTTTTCAAAAACAAATTATAAAAAAACGCAGCAGTTACTGATGATTCAAGAACATGATTTAATTCAATTTTCTCTTTGTTTAGTGACAGTAAAACAATAATAAAAAAAAATTAATTTCTTCTCAAATTTGTTTATTTTATTTAGATAGGTTTTTTTTTAAACTCACCGGAGATATTCACCAGTCTGAGGATAAAGAATTCGTTGAACTCTGGAAGTTTATCGGAGATGGCTTTCAGAACAATAGGCTTGGTCTTTTCCCCTGTAGTGAAGGTGATTGAGCCATTTGTGTCTGTAAATTCCTGGTTTTCGTTCAGAGGGGTTAAAGAATCGTTAGAAAACAGCTGCCAGAACATCGTAACATTCCCAAAATGGCCCCTTGCACGAAGTACACTGAGGAAGAAGAAGAGGGGAAAAAAAGAACATAGTTAAATGTCCAAAATATCAACTTCAGACTTTGATAGTAGTTAGAGGTTATAAACTGCTGAATTTGAAAAAAA
This sequence comes from Bujurquina vittata, assembly GCA_015106715.1. Classification (NCBI taxonomy): domain Eukaryota; kingdom Metazoa; phylum Chordata; class Actinopteri; order Cichliformes; family Cichlidae; genus Bujurquina; species Bujurquina vittata. Next base: position 25,418 of record VUQK01004329.1, on the reverse strand, counting down.
TATATATATTTAAAAAAGGTAACTAATAAAGAAAAATTTAAGATCTTTCAAGCTAAGTAATATTAACAAAATTCTCCTCACTAAAAATTATTGGTTTGGCCCTCTTGAACTGGTTTTTCCACAGGTTCCAAGGAGAAAATCCCATTGGCATCATCATTGGCCTCAATCAGCACAGTAGCTGTGGTTGCTCCGTACACAACAGCATCACCTGTGGGCACGTGCACATTATTAGGTTAGATCTCCACTGAAATCAGAGAATTCAAGCAAGAACAACAGACAGACAGACAGATAGCTAGCTGGATGGCCATATTGTTATTGGCATGTTAAATTTCACGCAATAGGGGGAGGCTGTCTCATTAACATAGCACACCATAACTATGGCAACCAAACCCAGAAGGGAAAAGCTTCTTATTAATGAATAAACTAAACTCCAAAAATATAAAGCTTCTCTCAGCAGATGACTTAAACTGAACAGCACCAATAAATAAACCATAACATTACATTTGTAAAGTTTTAATTAAAATTAGTGCAGCAGAACTACAGCAGCCTCAGAAGTGTAATATCGTCTCACAAGCGCATACTTCAAGTTGCCGGACAACGAGTTCCCTGTAGCAAGTATGCAAATCCGTTCATGATTAAGCAGGCAAGGTAAAGAATGTGAACATGTCAGTATGAGTTTAGCTGACTTCTAACATTGGGGTTATTGACTTTTAGCACAATCCATGTCAGCACAATCTCCTGGTATAAACAAGAGGCTAACCCTTTCTTGAATCTACTCTGTGTCAATCAGGAAACAGAAAGACGCCAGAGGAATGTCTGCCTTTTGTCTCTTAGAATGTCTGGAGTCTGATTATTACGGTCCTGTTTTGACCCACTGGTCTATCATTCCCATCCATGAAAAACAATGCGGGACCATGAGAGCGTATAGTGCTATCACAGGCACAGCTAAATACCTCGGCAGCTTTTCTTTGTACATATAGTATACAGCTGGCACTGAGACAAGACATAGTAAACAGAGGAGATGTTAATTTGTGATGAAATACTAGATTCATTTGAATTACATTTTAAAAAGGCAATGACTTAAAGTAAAAATGCAGATATTTTCATTATCTCAAACATAGGGGTGTTTCATTACTGGTTCAGAGTGAATTGCATTTTTTCTAAGTAGTAGTGGACAACGTTTCAGAGCACATTTGCACATTAATTAGCAGTCTGCACTTTAGGAAAAACATTTCCACATTAAGAGGCATAAACTTATACAAGAGAATGCTTTAATATTTATTATTAGTTGAGCATTTTATTGATTGGTGGGATTCTGCCTTCCAGGTGCTCAAGGAGCTACTCAGTGTATTGTGGACATGCTGTAAGATAATAAATAAATAGACAATAGTAGCCAGAAATATCATTTATTACCATGTAGTTAAAATGCAGGCAAATGTATTTGTGCAATCTGTTATGGAAGAGTGTTGATGGTGCAAAATGGACTGTAGCACTTATTCACCTGTGTTCTTTGTATTCTCTAGAGTGTTCAGGCAAATGTGCCTCTGGAAATATCAAATATCCCTGTGATGTTATGAGCAAATACATTTACTCATACTAAAATCATAAATCAATATTTGTGGTTAATATTGTCTCTTTATCTTAAAGTATTACAGCAGCTCCTAGAAGGCAGAATCACATCAATCAATAAAATAATTAATAACTATTAAAGAGTTCTCATGTACAAGTTTATGCTTCTTAATGTGCAAAAGTGCAGAGTGCTAATTAAAGTGCAAATATTCAGAAAAGTGTCCACTATTACCTGAGACAAAAATCTCTTTATTAAAGAGAATGACATTTATAAAGAAAGCCATAGCCTTTATTACCACCATAAGCCCAGTTTTTTTGTATATATCCTTGAAATACATATTTCATATTTATTCTGATCACTTTTTTAAAACAAGTACATACGCACCAGTGGCATTGTAGAGAACGATGTAAAAATGTTCATCAGTCTCCGGAATGTCGTCATCTTTTACTGCGACAGAGATGTTCTTCATCCATTCGCCCACAGCATACACCAGCACTGTGTCATTACTTAGCAAGAAGAGGTCATCTGGCAATGCATCACTGTACTTCACCTGGTACATGACCGTGGCCACCGAGTCTGCCCGTCCTGCCCTCACAACTGTGAAGTTTGCCACAGCACCTTCTTGAAGACGTAAAGTGACGGGTTCTAAGGTGGGTGTGATGGGAAGACGGGGAACATGTCAGACAAGGAGGACAAGCGACAATGCACATTATTATGAAATCAAATCTTTACCTGAGAAGTAAATGGGGTCATCATTCTTATTAATCTGTAAGTTGGCACTGACTATGTTTCCCAGTCTTGCGCCCCCTGTAGTATTTAACAGGGTGATGGTGAAATTCTCCACATCTTCTGGAATCTTAAAAAAAGAAAAAGAAAAAAAAATAAAGAAATGTAACTCAGTTTTAGATGACTTGCACTTTGAAGTTTAGTTTACATCTTACCTCATCAGGTACAGAGAATAGAGTGAGGTTTTTCAGGTACTCCCCCTCCTTGAAGGTTATGGTTCCCTGAAGAGGGCTAACATCTCTGGACAGGGCTGGCTCCAGCACCCACGAAACTGACACTTCCTCAAAGTGGCCCCTGTTCCTCACCACAAGGTACAAAGCTGAGGGAGGAACAAAAGAGACAGAGATGATCCGTTTAAATTTTGAAGGCTTCTAAAAGTTACTAACTTGTGTTATTAAGCTGTTTTGAGATTGAGACATAAAGAAATCCAATAAATTACTTATGATTTTAGGTGTATGCCTATTTATAGCAAATAAGGATGATACATGATACACTAGAAACCACTAAAGTACTACTTATCCTTTGCACAAAAATACAGGCAGTCCTTGTTTTCATGAACAATTGCATAAAAGTTGGATAGCACCTACAGTCCAATTTTCTGTGATCCCCTCCACTTAGATCCGTTTTAAGTATCAATGACCTCCACTTGACCTGGAAAAGTATCACTATTGTCTAATGGACTGCTACTTCACGTTACCCTGGTGCATCTCGTTTCCTTTGCTCTCATTGATGACCACTGTCAGTCCTGACTGGCCGAACTCAATGACTCCGTAGGGGTCGTCATTTTTACGAATTGTGATGTTGACCTCCCGGTGGTTGCCAAGACGACTGGGTGGAGTGCTGTAGCTGCTAAGTACCACAGAGAAAGTCTCATCCAGCTGTGTGCGCGCGCACACACACACACACACACACACACACACACACACACACACATACATAAAAAAATGCTTCGAAGTTAGTATTTTTATTTTAAAGTTTGAGTGGTCAAAGCAGAG
>VUQK01004329.1:7964-19958 GCA_015106715.1 Bujurquina vittata | reverse complement strand
GGAGGCTGACCTACACCAGTTATCAGAATTAACCTCTCACACTTGGACGCAACCTGCATGTAATATTCACTTTCTGAATATTGACTAGAGCAAGTGAACAGTTACAAGCCCCACTGAACTGATAGGGTTTGTGTAGCTTACCGTGCTGGTATTGCTTTCCTCTGGTTCATAAACCACCACTGTGCTGTTGCTTGTAAAGCCAATTTCCCCATTTGCAATGTCAGGGGTCACAGTTAAGGTCAGATTTAGAGGTCCGCCAAACCTTGGACTGTTTGAAGGAATTAAGGGACTTATATCAACCAACTCCAGTGTATCCAACTAGGAAAAACAGAAACAGAGGGATAAATATTAATCAGACGGAAAACAAGAAATTATACTACAATTGATTCATTAAATCTAATCATTGGGTAAATGGTTATTACTATTTTATTAATTTATAAGATGTATCCAATGACCTGTTAGTGCTCCACTCACGCCGTGTATATTTGTGCACATATGTGTTTTTATTGAGGCTGAAAGTGTGTGAAGTAATTATTCTTCTACAGAATGTGAAGAAGGCTTTTTTTTGCCAGCTTTAAGGGTTAGGTGATGTTGTTAGTTTGGACAGCTGGGTAAATCCCATAGCAACATGCCAGATTTGAGTGCCAATGTAAAACCATTCACACATCCAAATGAGGCACTTAAACCTTGAATGGTACCAATTTGGCCAGAGGTACAGACAGAAACAGAAGGAATGCATTTGGCAATGTGCATGTGAAATGTTGCTGCTGAATTACAACTTCAATCACCTTGTTTCCAGCAGTATTACCTGTATTAAGAAATGAGCTCCATTCTGCAGAAAGGCATCATTCCTGATAGGCAGTACGACATGGACCATTTGCTCACGGGAAAAAACCACTCTAATAGGGCTGCTAACATTCAGGACCTGGTCACGGGCCCGAGCTGGGTCTATAGGACCTGCAGGAATGTAGAGGGCAGTGAAGGTCATAGACACGTCACCCAGCGTACCACCACCTCGCAGAAAATTCAGAGACAGGAAGCGACTCTCAGGTTGGCTCTGGATGTTCTGCTCTTTGGACGGGTCAAACCGAAAAAGGCCGTAGACATCGTCACTGTCCTGGATGTAGAACATGATCTGAGGACATTGTGGAGGAAAATAAAATGAACTGCAGAAATAAAATGATCACATTAGAATAATTAATGTGAAGGAGACATGTAACATTTTGAATCACAGAGGAATAATAGTAAAAACAAACATCTCTTTGTTGTAGAAAATAGAAATTGCTCTTTTTTTCCATAGTTGTGCTGCTAACAAGGGAGTGCCTCAGGGCTACGCAGTCCCCTGCGGAGCGAGGAGGGAGCTAAAAGATGTCAAGTCTATGAGGGATTAAAGGCAATGGAGTCTGGGTTTAGCATCAGTTACCGTGAAAGATTTTGTTGGGTATCCTGTTTTTATGTTACTAAGATTGTATCTTGATCATAAAAAAGAGAGGTGAGGAACATGGAGTGGAAAGAAAATAAGTGAGACTGAGAGCAGCAAAACAGAGCCCTGAGCTAACTTTAGAGAGGCATCCTCTTTAATTAAGTGTGCTAAGACTGTTAGAGTAGTTTCCATGAGCATTAAACTGTGATTCAGTCATGGAACCTGCACTTGTCAGACGCACTGTCTGGCACGCTCGCAAGAGCTGATTTACAGCAAAGGTCTAATGTGCATATCCGTTTTTGGAGTGTGATATAGGATCTGTAGCTTCACTGACAACAGTGATGAACTTTCTGTTAGAGTTGTTTGTTCTCTGAGAAAATTCTTCTGAGCCAACTTGTTCTGCACACATGGCAAACAGACCCTATAGTCCCATCAAATGCCTTGAACATAAACATGACTTAGATCTGCCCACTACTTTCACACATAGCCAAGAGGCTTGGACAAAGATGGAAGCAATAAAAAACTTGTCACCATTTCATCTGTACTTGAAAAAAACAACACACAGAAACACCCCACACAGAGTGTGCCGCCTGTTTCCGCTATGTTTTGATTCAGCCACATTAAGGGAACACCCACAGAGCAAAGTTACACACCAAAGGGTCGACTTTTGCAGCATGTGCCCAGTTTGCCACTGTGCTTTACAGTCGCACACAGATGCATAACATATGCAACATGTGGATGTGCTCCCTAACAAGTGCAGTCATTTTTTTTTCTGACATACAATCCCCAACCCAATCCTAGAAAAATAAATAAATGAATGAAAGATCTTTATTAAACTGACCCGCATGGGTTCATCAACCTCGGCACCTCCAGTTACTGTACTGGGCAGCAGTTTGAAAACGAAGACCTCCGCTTCTTCGGGTTGATCATCTGCCACAATGGTAATTGGAATAACAGCGGTCACCTGACCGGCAGCAAATCTTACTGTCCCTGCCTCAGGCCTCAAATCACCGGACACCGGCGAGCGATCACTGGAGTTCCTGCTGATGGACCAGTTGGCAGACACTTGACCATAGCTGCCTCCATTTCTTACAATAACGATGCCATCAAATCTGCAGGAGTGATAACCTTGGATGTAATTTGCTTGTTTTTATTTTTACACTACCATTTATGTTTACCTTTTCATTTAGTATGAGAGTATAGCAGATGTTACAATACCCATTTATAGAAAAAAAAAATCACCTCTGTGTCAGATCTTCATTGACGCTGATTGGCTGAACGAGTGCATTGCTGCTAATGGACAGGACACCGTGAGGCTTATCATTGGGCTCGATGGTCACCTGCACAGCGTTAGGTGATACAAGCACAGCGTCTCCTCTAATAGTGTCCTCCAGCAGGACCAGATGGAAGGACTCTGCAATTTCTGGCACATCATCGTCACTGATCTTGAACAGCAGGCTGGTTTTGTTGACAAATGGAGGGAACGTAATTGTCCTGACCAACTGTAGGTCGATGAAATCCAAAGCTGGTGTGGCACTGCCCAGTCCTTCACTCACCACCACCATGTAATCTACGGAGACCTAAAGACACAGTCCAGATGTTTCACACAAATTTGCAAGATGCTTTTTGTTTGCTCTACATATAAATTGTTGTGTGTTTTTTAAATTGCTTTGTATGCAAGTCTATGTAAACGTAAAACTGGATTTAAAGAAAGGAACCTTTGTGTCAACAGAGCCAATGAGTGGCCCATCCTCAGTCAATTGACCTCTGGTCACATTGAGGGCGATGATTGCCGCAGACTCAGGCACTGCCACGACAGTGTGAGAGAACCGCAGTGGGCTGTCATTACGCAGGATTCTCAGCTGAACACTGCTGGCGTTGGGCCTGAGGAGTGCTCCCCCTGCCACGCCCGTTAGCCTTACTGAAAACACTTCATCATCCTCTGGGATCTGGTATAGAGAAGCAGAAAGACGTGCATATACAATTCCAAACTCTGAATATGTATGTTGAAAAAAAAAAAGATGAGGAAGACTGTTGTCTGCCTTATTTTACAGCATGACCTCTTCAAACTTCTGTCATTGTGGTAAAAATATTCATAGAGACAAACTGTAATAAAATTAAATGGTACAGTGGAACCAGTCAGTTCAATACCTGGTCATCCCGAATAAGTACACTGAAGTGTACTACAGCCTGTCCTACAGGAATGGTGATGTTTCCACTGTCGGGACTGAGATCCTCACTGGCAGGGTTGGGACCTTCAGCGATCTGCGAAGACAGGAAAGAAAACAATGACAGTGATATTCATGCTCTGAGAACCCATGAGCTCATTGTGGATGTTAATTTATCCGTAATATAGCACATGAAGCAACTGTGTTATTATGGAACTGGATACAGTTAAATATACATGTTTCTTGTTTGTATCTTAATCTTCTATACTCTTGGATTCACAAGTTTCTTTTAACCAGTGGGATAAACTTAAATAAGCATTTATTGAGCTACAAGCCATGCTTATTTGTCAGAACATAACCGTAGCACTGTTAGTCCTTTTTGAATCATAATAGAGTCACTTAGGTATGGTGATATTATGTACATATTCTCACCTCAAAATTCACAGTCACGGTACCATATGTTCCCTTTTCTCTAATTAGAGTAAAGGGAACATAACGGTTCCCTCCTCTGGGTTCATCAACTATGATCTCCTCAGTCTGAGTTGAAGACAAAGAAAACATACAAAAGGAATCTCAATTAGTTTAGTTTAATATTGTTTCAAATTGAATCAACCAACTTATTATTAAAGGAAAACGAAATATTCGCAGCTGCAAACCAAAACACGTAATACATTTAATTTTAATTGATTAATTCTTGCAGTACAAGTGAGCAAAATGTCTCTCTGCAAAACAAGTAGTAAGAATACACAAGGGGGAACACTGCCTACTCTTTCAGGAAATAAATCTTAAGCAATTTTTTCTGCGGCATATCCACAGAAATTAAGAAAAATGTATCAAAGAAGAACAATAAGAAAATAATTAATTTACGTGAACACATACAGTAAGGCCAAAAAGCCTTTGATTCAAAGCAAACCAAATGATGATTCAGCATACAAGATCATCTGGTACAGGTCCCTCGAGAACAATAAAAAAATCCTACTGATTAGTCAAGCGGGTCCCTTCCACTGTGACTGTCACATAGCAGTACAGTATATTACTACTATCAGCTCAACTATCAACTGGTCACCAGTGTAAGTGTGTGCTTATGGTGGAAGTTAACATTTTTTGCATCGCTGATAGCTAGGGGCACAAAGACTTCAGTGCAAACTAAAAAAAATGACTTGAGCGCAACTATTCCACAAAATAGTTTTAAGGGGAATGCATTATTGGACAGTTTAGTTGGAGCAAGCTTTAATAATGTACTGGTGCAGCATGCTTTCTTGGTGATTTTAGGACGCTTTACTGGTCCCAAGACAAAGTTTGTAAATTAGTGAACCAGCAAATACAAGATGCAAATTGATGGTAAGTTTCTTACTGAGTTGAAGGCAATTATTCCAAAGGCATTGTCATTGGACAGTATGGTGATGGTTGCCTTGTTTGGTGTCCCCAGTGTAACACCATTTGAGGAACTCTGAAAGGTGGGGGAGAATGGAAATAATTAGATAAAAGCAAAGCTTATACAGTATTTACATTAATGTTCCTTTATCTTCTAAAGTAAATCCTGATACTCGTAGGCTGCCAGAACGACTGCCTTATCCACTGGCTACACTACATTCCTGTGCTCCCACTGAGCTGACCTGGTGAGAAGCCACAAAGACAGGAAGAACTAGTTTCAGACCAGTTGATTTGCCAGGTTAGCTCTCAGCAGGATACTCAGAGGAAAATCCCAGCAGGCTTAAAATCACGCAGTCAGTTATCAGGTCTTGCACCTGAGTGTTTACTCTTTTTTTTTCTTTTACTTTTTTAAGAACCATAATCTATGATCTGCAAAGGTTTTCAGGACAGTGTTCAAAAGGGAAAACACACATTTGTTATACAGCGTACTTTTCCAGGGTTTCCATTAGTGAGCTCACGTTTTCACGAGGATTTCATGGACCAACTGTGCTGACAGCCCCCACGGCTGCCCTTTGCAACATTCAAACATCTGGATATACACTGACTGCAGGTATTTTGGAAAGCGATCAACTATATAACATTCTTGGCACAGTATTATAAATAAAAACACACATTCCTCCACTGAAGCAGGTTTAAAATAGCTTTACATTTTCTCAGCCAAACCCAGCACATTTGAAGCTTCTTAGCAAAACCACTGCAATGTTTGTGTCTCCACATGCTAAGGTCACAGCAAGCCAAAGCAAAAATAGAAAAAACAATGTACTTAAGCCTTTTGCATTCAACTCGTCATTCAAACGAGGCTTTTCTAGTCTCTAACATAGCTTTCTTTCTGATGCTGAGCTCTTGTAGCAGGTCAGTTCATATGCTTTCCCAAATCAAAGCCACTGAGCATACCAGGAAGCTGCTCACAAACACATATACACATATAGACACACTTATGAGGGCTTGGCTATGTAAAAAGATAAAACGAGAAATAAAAAAAAAAAATAGCCGACAGACTTGGCAACTTAAAAAGCTTTGTTAAGAGCATGGCGCTCTAAATAAACCATGCTTTCCCGAGTCTTCTGTGCCATGATCCAGCACGTTTCTAAATTTTTGCGCCGGGCTGCTAGGCTGCACCTGCTCTGATCTACAACATCTCAGCACTATTTCTGTCATACTCAAACAGCAATGTTTTCTATCGTAACAGATTCTATATACTGAAGTGAAATATGCTTGTTCTTCATTTGTGACACCTATTGCAATGCACCTGTGCCCTCTGGACAGTCCTTCAGTAAGCTGATAGGCTTGTATTTGGCCAAAGCTTTGTCTCATTGTAGTGTAAACAGAAGGGCTAAAAGTGGGCACCTGATCTGGTCTTTCACTCTAGTGGCTAAATATGGACTTTTGCTACCGGATGTTAACCAGATGTCACAAAAATGCAGGGTCAAATTGAGAACAACTGATGCGGAATAATAAGTGGAATAAGACTTTCCCAACAGGAATTAATCCATTAAAAAAGAGCAAAGCTGACAGGGAGAAGCAGGATTGTCACCCCCACAACCAGACCCCCCAAAGAAGTCAACCCAGGGGAAACACTGATTGGTGATTTAAAATGATAAAATAGGTTTTCTTAGATCTTTTAGTGAGGGATTAGACAGGCAGATAACAAAACCAGCCTATCAATCAAAGTTGCCAGCTAAAGGCTACATGAAACCAAGGAGATAGTCTCTAAGTTTAAGTCATCCAGAACTGTGATGGTAATTGCTCTGAAAAAGATTGTTAAAATGTGACACCACTAGAACAAAGCTTTCAAGCCGTAACTCAGACAGTTTTGAGACACACACCAAGTTCCAGACAAACAACGGGCATTTACCTGCAGCATAAGGTTGAACGTAAACATCTCATCGGCTTCAGGCAAGTCGTCATCTTTTACGGCAATGAAGACAGTCTTCCTGGATTCAGCAGACAGCAGGAAGGCTGCAGCATTAATGGCTTCAAAGTCCCCGGTGTCGGCTCCCTCTAGCTGAGTGAAATAAGACAACACATTTTAAACTAATATAAAATTCCTGCTTTCCTGTTTGTTTTTTCAGTTGAGATATTTGCATTTATTTCAAAATGTGCCAATAGGATGCTGCAGTCTTGTCTCAGTTCAGAGAGCATGCTGTCCTTTTCTTCTTTTATACTTGGGGCCGCTTGAGCATGAGTTTCTGTGCGTTTCTATCTATTCCCATTAGATCCTGGGAGGAAGTCTGATGTTATACAGTATTTTAACCAGTAATGCAGCTCTTGGTATAATAGTTAAAGTAACAAGAAATATGGTAAAAACATCAAGAAGCCCAAAGAATCGCTCCAACTGCTCTTCAGCGCATAGCCAGTTTGCATTTCCAGACACCAACTGCGAGCAGCTGACGCTGGGCTCCATGTAGATGACATTAAGCCAAAATCCATTCATTTCCAATTCAGTTTCTGCTGACACGGGCTGACTTTTATATCATCAACATTGTTTGCCACAGACAAAACAACTCCTGATTCTCGAGGTCACCTGATGTGAAGGCCATCTTTCCCAGAATAAGGAAAGGTACATGTTTATTTGTATAGACAGGACAGACTGAATGATTCATCAGGCTGCAGAATTGATGACTAATATTCACTCACTGCTACGAACTACTGAGAATTTTCACATTCTCTGCAAGTTCACAGCAACAACAACTGGTAACCTATGATTTTAATAGAAGAATATTACAAAAGGGTTAGCCTCATGTCCTACCAGAACCAAAGCTGTCACATTGATTGGGTCTCCCACTCTCTCTATGACCAGGCGGACCACAGCTGTGCTGCTCTCGTTGACAACAAAGTCAGTCTGGCCCAGGAACCGCAGCGTGGCTGACTCTGACGCAGTGACAGGGACGGACAGAGCCAGAATCAACCCAGCTAGCAGGAAGGCAGGGAGCATTCCTGCCAACACATGGAAGAAAATACTGAAAAAAATGTGAACACATTCCAATGATGTTCAAATTTAAAGAAAGCTACAGAATGTAATTTTAGTTGATTCTATGCATACACAAATATACTTCAGAAAGAACTTTGAGAGCAAATTTCTTAAACACTGTCATGTAAACAATACTTGTAAATAATACTTATATTAAAATGTAAAAGCACACAGTCATTAAAGATTATAACTATTATGCGCTACAAGCAGTATTGAGCATCCAGATGTTCAGAAGGCCTGCTGGCTTTTATAACATGGAGGCTGGCAGGCTTTTTGGTCATTGTGGTCTGAATGATTCACAACAGCGTCCAATAAGTCCGATGGCTGTTGTCCTCATGTTGTCATAACTGTTAAAGCAGTTGCTATTGAGTTTACAGTTCTTTACCACATGAATTAAAAGCCATGACATGCCATCCGTGCAATACTGCATCACCACCTCTTTCTCTCCTCTCCCTCTCTCTCTCTAATTCTATTTGCTACTCCCCTGCTTCCTCCAATAATCCTCACATCTTAGTTTGTATCCTCCACACCCCTCTGCCATCCATTTTTCTACTCTTGTCATGTTTTCTCATCTCTCCTCTCTGTCACCCCCTGCTTAGCTCTCTCACACGGAATAATCCTAAAGCTGGATGGAGCAGCTGAGACAGTTGTCATGGTTAACAAAACAAAACAACACAGCATGACAAGTGGGGCGGAGCCAGCCTAAAGCCAAATTGTGGCCACTCTGTCTTGTCTGCCTCCTCCCTGTTGCCTTTATCCATCCCATTCATAATCTACACCACACAGCCTGGCTAACAGTATGAACACGTAAGGTCTTTTAAAAAATATTTGCTCTTAATTACAAGGTTGAAAAAGAACATCAGCAGCTAGAGTGGATGAAGTCATGCTGTTTGGGTCTTTCTTTTTTCATATAGAAATCATTTAGGAAAGTTGGGCATTGAAAATATCCCATTTTTCATTTGTTCCATTACTGTTAAATCAATTTGAGCAATTCTCAGCACTGGACGATGACCAGGACGAGACCGTCCATCAGTCACTCTGTCAGCTTCAATGGGAGAAATCACTGTTAACAACATTAAAAGTTATCGATTGATACATACAGTCAGAATAAACTGATGCAAATTTTATGTTGAGGACAAAGAAAATAAATATTGCACATGTAAGAGTTTGTGTGTGTGTGTGTGTGTGTGCGCGTGCATGTGTGTGTGCGCATGCATATGTCACACACATGCCAGGCAGGGAGAGATGGCTGGGAAATCCATCAAAAAGGGATTTAGAGCTGGTGGGTCGCAAAGCTGGACAGCGGGGAACAGAGGGTGAGGCGAAGGGGGAACAGAGGTGAGTGTGTTGCTGGACAAAGAGAGGCCAGGGTTGAATAAATCCTCTTATTTGCCCTGCTCTCGCTCCTGGGGTTGGAAATCTACTAAATCACTGACTAAAAGCTTGAGTAAAATGCCATAAACCTTATCTGTTGTATCATCTCACTGAAACTGACTTGTAAGTATGTGTGTGTTTATGTGTGTCTGTGTGTCTGTGTGTGCGTATGTGCGTCTGTGTGTGCAAGTGTTTCCATTTGTCTGCCTAATTAAGTTATATGAGACAGTTAAGCCACCAAATGTCTAGTTTGGTCACAGCAAAATCTTACTGGCCATGGGTTGTAAACATTGTTGAAAATCTTCAACGGGTTATTGTAAAGAACATAACCTACTGCATTCAAGCTCAGTCTTCCGATGTTATATTGCTTTCAGGTCTCAGAATAAATAGTTTAAGATCCCACATCATCTTTGGTAAATCATTATGCACCAAAACCTCATTTCCAACCTTCCAAATGATTGCCTCACATTATTTAAACCATTTTTTGATGGATGTTAGTAAGCATCCAACCCTCTACCCTCCTAGCAACCCTATGTCAAAACAGAGGGCAACCCTTTTGCATCCAATGACCCAGATGCCGCCCTTCCTTCAAAGGACCTAATACAAAGCAGATGCTGTGTGGATGGCACAGGTTTCTTCTATAAGCAGCAGGGTTGTTTTTCTGCTTGTATCATGCATTGTGCCAATCCTGACTCCAGGAGTTTAAAGGGCCTCTAGGATCTGTCAGTCACATCTAAAGGCGGCGTGCAGTGCCTGGCGCAGACCCTTTGACATTGATAAGACTGGGAGTCAGAGCTCATGTAGAGAGGCGCGCATATATTTGTTTGCATATATGGATGCATTTGGCAGAGCTGCCTCAGTCAGCATGCATCCATAATGCTCAGTCTCTAAGCTCAGATAGCTAGCTGGGTGACAATCCAGGACACTGGAGAGAAAACACACTGTCCATCACAAATATCCTGGACTGAAAAAATGATGGCTGAGCTGAGGGCTCTTAGATCTGGCAGATAAAGCCACAGAAAGCACCACAACTAAAGAGACTGTACAATGTGAACATCCAAAATTGCTTTTATTGACTTATCCCATGATCCCAACTACAGTACAGTCTACTTACATTTCCTTCCTACTGCATTACTTTATTTCCTGGAACACAAACTGCACCCAGTAAATAGGCTAGTCTCTAATATATAGCATTTGCTAAATATATAAAGCACGATGCTCCATTGATCCAAAACAAAACAAAACAACCATGCATCCAAATGTGCTCTTTAATAAGTGATCAAGCTCCAGCAAAAGTTAACCTCTGGCCTGGAAGAAGGCTGAATAATTCTTTAAAACAATTAGAATAAACCTGTTGCTCGCCGTAATTATTTTTGAGTCTTGCATAATACTTCCAGATTATAGCAGGCTTTGCCAGTAAACTATCTTAGTATGTGGACACTGAGCTACAATAATGCTTAGCACTCAAAGGTTAAGCACAGATAAAAAGCGAACAAGAATACATATGCTCTGCTGTATATAGGCCATGGCCTCAGTATCCAATCACAAATTAATTCCTCCTCTTCATTTCTCACCTTTCATTTTTTGTTTTATTTATATCAGTGATGCTTCATCATCTGAACAAGTGGAAATATGAAAAGTGCCATGACAAGTCACAGCAACAATATCCATCACAGTGACAACATCCTCTGGCGCCAACACCGCTTAGTCCTTTTTTAAAAATAAAATAAAAAAGCAGCCTGGTGTTAGGAGCCCAATTCACAACATACTGTTACATTGGATCATTTGCAGACACACGCACAGTGACTGATCTATTGGATATCGCTATCAGAGGTGCTGAGGAGGTGTCTGGTTGCAGGGCTGCCCCAGGGGTCAGAGCTTGCTGCTGATATCTCTGCGGTTTCTCCTGACAGTGGCTTCAGTGTTGTAATCTTAAACATCAATTATTCACTATGAGCCTGGTAGTAAGCGTGACAGTGCAAGATTCCCTGTGTGTCAGCTGCAGTAAGTCAGGTGACTGGATTAAGAGATCATGTTTGAAATGGTTAAGGCAGCATAATCTAGAATCAACACTGATTCTCCTTTCCGTGGAGCCTACAGGTGCATGTTCGGGTGGTGGAGGGGTTGAACCATCAGGCACCAGTGAGAGTCAGATGGGACATGCTGCAGCTGATTTGCAAGGTGTGTTTGGTATATCATGTGACATATATGAAGCTCATAGGTTTCACTTCAGTTTTTTGCTAAATATGTCTCAATTCCTTGTCTTATCAAAGACAGCATCTGTCAACTGTTTTCGCTACTGGAGGGTTAGTGAAGAAAAAAATCCAAGCCTCTGAAACCACGATCGAGGAGTCTGCTTTTCCTCTCGTCATTTCGAGGAGACTACTTAGTATTGCAAGTTGTAAAAGTGGAAAGCAATACCCTTTCTTCCTTTCTGGTTGAGGAAATTGTGGGATAACAGTCTGTAGAGTTTTAATCAAGGGCTTTCCCATGCAGCATCCCTGCCCTGAGGCTTCCCTGGGCCTGAGACGCCCATGGTGAAGGATATGTGGTTTATATATATATATGTGGTTTATATATATATATATATATATATATATATATATATATATATAGATAATATG
>VUQK01004325.1:12588-28398 GCA_015106715.1 Bujurquina vittata | reverse complement strand
TTTTGTTATCACACTTCAAGCAACACACATTCCATGCTTGACATAAATTTGAAAAAAAAAAACACATCAGCAAATGTGAGGCTGAACATACAGCGGAGTTAAAACAAAAACCAAAAAAAAACAACAAAAAAAACAAATGAGATTCTGTGTGTGGCATGAAACTACCAGTTGTAAATAGAGATTGGAGTGTTTAATGCACACAGTCACAGTTTAAGTCAGGTTCAGTCAAAACAGGAACAGATGGTAGTGTTGTAGTAAAGATTCGTGGAGAGATTTGTGCGCGGGGTGCCTGTGTGAACCGGGACTGCGCGATTTGGAATGAGAGGGCCAACACGTGAATAATCTTGGCTACATGTGATATGCTGGAGTTATATGTACAGACGGTAATATGAATGTTTTTTGGGGGGGTTTCCCTGTTGTACGCATCATGTGCCAAATAAAACAGTTTGTCACTGTAATGATTATGATCACCATCATTATCATCATCAGAAGCAGCAGCAGCAGTTCAATGAAGGCAGATGGAGAAAAGTGAGAGGAAAAAACTCAAAGACCAAGAGGTAAAGAGCCTGGAATAACAGCCAGAGGACACTTTCTATGCAACGAAGAAACACAATGTGATGACTGTAAATGTGAGTGCATGCTTTGCAACATGTTAGAAGTGAAAATCAATAATATCTATAACCTGACATTTAGTAAAACTATCATGCGGGGCATCACAGTTTCAACCATTGCAAACATGATTTAATCTCGGCTGTTCTTTTATATTTTTGAGGTTCTTTTCATTTACATTCAAACTACAAACACCCTAAACTGCTGCGTGATGTTGGATTCATTTTTGCAAGTTTGAATATCGTCTCAGTTTTAATTTATCTCTCAGAGCTGATGTTGGGCTCACTGAGACGCAAACCTGTTAGACGGAGGAGCAAAGACTATGTTTCTGCTAAATATAAAGCATTAAAATTTAATAGTGAATAAGTTCATTTCATCAAGACCAGTTCCAATTCATTCAAGCCAAATGCAAAACACTCATGTCTTGGTATTTTTTAGCCTGCATGCAGCAGAGGATGTAGTAAGGGCAACAGATCATCTCATTAACACCCTCATGCCTGCAGCACCACACTTACCTGCACTGCTCTTGGAATGTCATGCATATAATGTAATGTCCCATTATAAACAGTGGAAATTATGATTAGCTGTGCCTCCGTCCCTGTATTAACTATGCACATCTCCATTTAAGAGGGGCTGTCCTTTCTTTATAGTCATTATCGGTGCTTTTGATGTAGTCACTGTGCCACTGTTAGACTTTGAGCTGTTTTCTGCTGAACAGAGGCAGGAAAGCAGGCAGGTAAGCCAATCTGTGCTGTGTTCTCATTAACCGCCTGTGGATGCGCAGTGTGTGTGTGTGTGTGCGCGCGCGTGTGTGTGTGTCTGTGATAGAAGGAAGAGTACTAAACAACTTGTGAAGGGAGCTTTGTTAGTTGATCAAGAATACGTTTCCTGCGGATGCGCATTGACTCACATGTGTAAGTAGATGTGTGCTTTTCTGACTGTGCGCATTGCAGTGAGTATTATCATGGGTACATACTCGGGTCCATGTTTGTGTTTTTGTCTAAAGTGTGCATGCACGTAGGCGTCCCAGCCCATCTGCACATCTTTATGGAGGGGAGTAATTGACTGGTGGAGGACAGGGCTCAGCACCACAGGGAACCAGCTGGAGTTGTTGAGGGATGAGCAGCCTGCCTCTGGGAACCAGCATCTCTCTGTCTCTCTCTCTCCCTCAAAAACAGAGGCCGCACAGGGAGGGCGGCGATATAGGTATGAACACAAAGAGAGAGAGCAAGCGTGATAGAGAGAGAGAGTAAAAGAAGGGAGAAAGGAGTGACAAACCTCTATGGCAAATGCATCTCCTCCACCTGTACGTATCAGGACGGAAGAAGGTAGAGGTGAAAAGACAAAGGGAGGGATGGAGAAGAAGCCCCTGGGAGCAGCATCTTCTCTTTTATCACAGTGTCCCTGGTGTGACATGGAGAGGCTGGGAAACAAGTTTTTTTATAGTATAGACAGATATATGCTTCAATATTTGATCATAGTTTTTCACCAGACTATCGTTTTTATTAGAACCGTAGGCGTTTGATTAAATAATATTCAAATTATGATGATCTGTTTGAGCTCAAAATGTACATTCTATCAACAGACTGTGTTTCCGTCACCCAGCTCACCTATTAAACAAAGATTTATAGGAAGAGAAGGCGACACTAGCCAGCAACCCAACTGAAAACCTAAAGAAGTACCTAAAAAAAGCAACATGTATACATAAAAAAAGAGTTGTAGAACATAAATGCTAAAATCACCCCTATTAAGATAAGGGTGTTTCTCAACTTTGTGAAAAGCAGCTGCCACTATACAGTAATAACATCTGCATGAAATTGAGTTAAATTGCCTCGTGAACGCAGACAAGTGTGTGGGTGCATTTGTAGGCCAATACAAAAATACTGAAATAAGACTAAACTGGGGAGAGAGACAATCTCTTTGACTGCTCACACAAGCAATCATTTCCCTTGCATGGACTTCAGGTAGTTCAAACATATTATATACTAAAGAAGAGAAAGTAAGAAAGGCAAGAAAAGGAATATATGCTGTTTATTTTGATGGTGACAACAGGCCAGGGCTTCAAGCTTACAACCCGACCTGGGGTCTTCTGATGGGTTGATCAGGTTGGGAACACTCAGTGGCCTTACAGTACCACTGCATTACACTGATGTCATTCATATTTGCTCTACTATTTTTATATTTAGTAAATTGTGTTTTTCCTTTGCTGAATTTGAAAAATTTAACTTTGTTATGTATGATATTAATATTTAGGATTTCATTTTGTTTTTACCTCATTAGGATATTTGTCTGGATATTTGTATTCTATTTTTATACGATTCAACATATTTAAGTTTAGTTAATGTGTAACTGGGGTAACAAAGGAACTTCCAAACTATGGAATAAACAAAGTATTTCTTATTTTATGGAATCTGAAGGAACACTCCCATCGTGTTTGTCAGACAGACATTTAAATCCTCTCGTACGTTCTTTTAATTTGGTCATTCATGAAAATCATCTTGCAGCTTATCTATACGCTGTTATATACAGTATGAAAGAGTTCTCCTGCAATGTCCCCTTGAAAAAGAAGCTCAGGTTGTGTGAAGCGCTCTAGACATTAGATTATGACAAGTTGTTCGGCACTGCATAGTACCGGAGTAGTTAGCACTGTTGGCTGGAAGCAAGAAAGTTGCATGCTCTCCCTGTGCCTGAGTGGGTTTCTTCCAAGCAGTTTCCTCCCATAGTCCAAAGACATGCTTGCTAGATTAATTGCTGACTTCTAAATTGGCTGTAAGTGTGGATGTTATTTGCCTCTCTGTGTTAGCCCTGTGATGCAGTGTTTCTGCTTCTGTTTCTGAGTTAAAATCAGTTGCGAGCTCTCCATTGTATGTCGTGCACTGCAAGGCACACCTGTAAAGCCACAGTCAGTCAGTCAGATTGGAGTACAGCCAGAGATCATTAAAACGCACTATATGTTGTCACATGTAATTATAAATACAACAAAGTTAAGGGTGATGGCATGCTGTGATGGTCTAGCAAACAATGTGCAGACAAACGATTTCATCAGATGGAGTGATCTTGCTGTCATGTGAGTTTTATATCTTAGTAGCCCACATACGGCCGAATTGAGGTACAGTATAATTACACTCAGTTCACAGTAATTCTCCACTGTTTCACTTCATGAATAATCCCGCATGATGAGCGGCAGGTAGGCAAGCTGTGGGCGAATCCACAAACAATATTATCAACCCACTTGCAATCAAGCAATCAGTGCATTTTATAATATTACCGATGAACATGCAGTATATCTGCTGTGACTGTGAAAAGTGATATGTGACCATTTAAAAACACCCACACATCCAACCAGCAGAGTGCAATACACAATCTCCAGGGAGTCACTTCATTCATTAACCCTTATCCTACTGACATATTTAGCATGCAAAAGACTACTGACTATGGTCCCTGTGGAACCCAAGAATAAATTACTGTAATAAGCAAATAGCAAAATATGAATAATAGCCAAACTCATTTCTTCTCAGAGCATTATTAGTTATGTAATGTCTAAAGAAAAAATATTATTGTTATTGCAAAGTTTTGCATTTGCAAATTTTGTGAACTAGAAATCTAAACCTTTCTTTAATAGAAATAGGCTTTTATACAAAGAATAGTCCACATTATCACTTAAAACCTAATTTATCATCCTTTGATCCTTTAGTTTTCAGTCCTTTCTAGTAAGCAATACTTGTGTTGAATTTATATGATGAAACTATATTTTATATTGGGGTCATTTTGACCCCAATATAAAATAACTGAAATAAACACAATAAACATGATAAACACCAAGCAGCCCATAGATAGAATCTCTCCAGCATGTCCTGGGTCTGCCCTGAAAGTGTCCTAGAGGCATCCTGGTCAGATCCCTGTACCACTTCAGCTGGCTTTCAGTGAAAAGATGTAGTGGCTGTACTCTGAACCCCTCCCGAATGACCAAGCTCTGCACTCTCTCACTCAAGGGCTGAACCTGTGCACCCTTCAGGGAGAACTAATTTCTGCTGCTTGTATCTGAAGTCTTATTCATTCAGTCCCCTCCCTGAGACTCCTCCATTTGGGGCAGCAGCTCATCCCTGACCCAGAGTGGGTGCGCCACCCTTTTCCAGCTGAGCACCATGGCCTGAGACTGGGTGGTGCGTCACACTCAACTGCAAACCACTCCAATCCAAGCTGGAGGTCATGGCTTGAAGGAGCCAACAGCTCTACATCATCTGCAAAAAGCAGAGACGAGGTCCTCCGTCACCCCTTGGCTCTGTCTAGAAATTCTGCCCATAAAAGTTATGAACAGAAGTCTTCGACAAAGGGCAGCCCTGCCGGAGTCCAACACCCAACAGGGAATAGAAACAGCTACAAACAATTAAAGCTAAACACACACTACAGGCAGTGATGGCACACAAATTTACCTTTTGCTATGCTCAGGGCATGCTTGCTGTGACAGGAGGAGCAAGCAGTTGCTACCTTCCTGTTTTTGTTTCAGTACTAAAGTGCATAGCTTTTTCAAGAGCAGTTTCCAGGCAAGCATTGGACAGCCACATCAGCAGGTGCAGTCATGGCTTCTTGGACTGCGGCTTGCCACATAGCAGCATCGGCTCTCCTTTTCACGAGTAGCATGACCAGTTTGTGTCCCTGCTGTCTCAGATAGATCCAGTGATGCCTCCAATGTTCTGGTAACTTCCAGTCTGGGAAGTTCCCCTTCCAGATGATGAATACTGCAAAGGAGTATTTCTTCTTTAGCACTCTTGATATTGTATTATACTTTATTTAGGATCCACAGGAAATGTTAACTGAATAAATATTTCCATTTATTAATACTAAATAGGCAGAATTGTGTACTTTTGACTGGAGTCCCCCGTGACCCCTAAGCATTCGCATTTTTTTAAAAGCAGTAATCAAAGCAGAAATAGAAAGGCATCATTAGGAACAAATTGACTGACAAAGCCATGAATATTGAAATGATGGGGGGGGAAAAAAACCCTTTAAGATATAATAAAAAAAAATCTTCTGGGGTCTGCATGGACCCCAGTCAGTAGGATGAGGGTTAATGTTTCCACTTCAAGTCAATTCCAGTTAAAATCCTGAAAAATTGTTTTGCCGGATGAATCAGGAAAACAGTTCTATGAATCCTCTTTTCACTTCCAGGAAACGTCGTTATCAAAGAGCTTTGAAAGACTGCAGCCGCGTCTGTAAATCATACAGAGAGCAGCAGACCTGCGATGCCCCACTGGATTATCTATGTCATAGCTTATTGCTTTTTTTATTGTTAAGTGCCTCGTAAAAAACAGCATCGATACATGACCATTGATTCATGCATGACCAGGTAAGCTCCCCAGATGGTGAACACAGTTGATACACAAGCAGACACACACAAGCACATGCAACAGAGAGAGAGAGGGGAAAGAGGATGCAGAGGCACTCACAGATAAGAGGATGCCACACTGGCCGACTGAGACACAAGGGTGAATAAAGGCATATGTCCAGATGAAATATGCAAGGTAGAAGGAGACAAGGAGAGAAGGTATAAGGAAAGATTGAAAAAGGAGCATTGAGGGTGTTGGGAGATGAGAAAGCAGAGCCCCCATGCTGCTGGCTGCTGCATGATGCTGACTTTAAAATGTAGCTTCTTGTCACAAGTGAACCAGTGTGTGTGTGTGAGCGTGCATGTGTGTGGAGCATTGTCTGTATTAGCTCAGCCCCGGTTCCCACATCTTGGCTGGTGGTCACACAGTTGCACCACTGCGCACACACGGACACAATACACAGGCTTATCACACAGAGCAGAACACTTCTCTGATTAATAAGCTATGGCACTGCAGAGTCACAAGCCAAAAGAATCCGCTCTAACCAAATCTGGTTAGCTCTGGGCTGCAATCCTTCCCAAAAATGAACTACACGGAGCATTGATCTTACTCTTCATAAATTGAAGATGACTTTATCCCTGATTTTACGAAAGAAGATCAGACCAGTCCATCTTGGCCTACCCCAGTGCGCAAAAAGCTGTGTTTCAAATGCAGCTCACTGAGACACCCCTCTGCTACTCCTACTCTTTTATCATCAAAACCCATTTGGGGCCAACTAAGAATCTCAGCTATTATTCAATTTCCAGCCAAGCATGAATATTAATTGCTTTGTCTGTGCAAGGGCCAATCTCTTCACCATAGAGGACTAGATGTTGATCATTGCCATCACTGAGCTGTCTTCATTATGATACATGTTCTAACAGTATGCTCATGCGCACTAGTGCATGTGTGCTTGCGAGCATGCACACACAATGGAGGTTTATCTTTGAATATGGCTCATAGTTCTACTTGTCTGGTGTCCTCTGTGTCACATCACTGTCCCTCTAACGCGATCAATCAAGAGAACCCATTGTGCCGCACAAAAAACCAATGAGCTGCATCAATAACTGAGCCTGCGCTCCCCACCCATGAATATTCCCATAATGAAACAATCTCTTATCGCAACATTGGCCTGGAAGCCTGTCAGAAAAAAAACTGAAAGAGCCTGTGTGGTGACTGAAATGTCTGTATTTTGTCTCATACATGTACAATTACAATGAGTAGCTCACATTGGAGGGTATAAAAAAAAAGGGAATTTTTGAAAGAAAGCGAGGAACACGTGCACACATTGATTAATGTGCTGCTTTTTGTCCTTTTGCATGTACGCTAACGCCATTAACAAAAGAGCACTAGCTAACTGTTTCCAATTTCCATCCCCCAAAGATGCAACAAGAGAAAGCAACAGGAAGAAATAATGGCCACATTCATTCCTTCAAAAACATCACACATGGAAGAATCGCAGTAATGTCCTCCCTCAAGCAGCCTTCATTTCCATTAAGGCTACATATCACTCTCTGGTCCCTATTAACCCAGGGACCTAGGCCATCCCTAGCTCAAACCAGCTCGAATTCTTTGCACCAAAAGCAGTGTGTTCATCACTTGTCCTCCCACTACTGCTATTAACTCTGTGCTAAGACCATTATTTAAACACTGAAAGCAGAGCAAGTAATTTGGAGCAACGCAGTGCCAGCTCTAAAGTCTATTCTATAGCCACAGCTGCTGTGTGTAGTCTGGAATCTGTCGAGGGGCCAGTAAGTGACGCTCCATTGAGCCTCCACAAACAACACAAGACAGAAATGAACCACTGAGGCAGGAGAAAAGGGGGAATGTTTTTCCTCTAAAAGAAGATGGATAACAAAGCACAGTGGACAGGGAGAAGAGGACAAAGACAATAGCAAAGAAAAGAGAATTGGGGGAAAAGAGAGGAAAAAGTTTGGTCTCATATATTAGTCACATGTGCTTGGGAAGCGAATGCATCATCATTAGCCTAACTATCTATTGACCTTCCTATAGCAACACAAGATATATAGATGACCCTTAATCTGTAGCTTGTCCATTCACTGGGTCGCATGGATCCCCCCACCTGTGCCCCTCTGATCCTCACATGCACACACGCACACACCAGCATAGCACTGTGCATCCCCTCCCCACAGAGCACATCAGCCACCTCACCAACAACAGCAATATTTACAGCCAGGCTCCCCAGGAGGCCAGGTTTTCTTGTCACGAAGCTGGCCCTCCCAGCACACAGACAACTGTGGGTGACTTCAACGATCATTGCAAGCCTGAGAGAGAGGACAGCTATTCTGGTCGCTTACAGGAAGCACAACATTAGTGTGAATCCCCACATCTGAGGCTCTTCAGTCCTCAGGAAACAATAACTAAGGCACGGCCTTTGACGTCAACGTGGTCATAAAGGCAGAGACAAGGCTAGAGATTAACGGGAGCTCTCTGAGGGGAACAGACCCTCTTCCTGTTGCTAGGAGGCTCTGAGAGTCTCATCCATTAAATGGCTGAATGTTGTTATAAAAAATTTGAGACAGAGATGGAGAAAGAAGGAGTGGACGGCTAACTGGATGTTCTCTGGTGGGTCCGATTGTTCTCTGCAAGTGTATTTTTCCAGGAACTGCTGTTCATTCACATATATTAGACCTGAGGTTAAATCGCTACCAGCATGACCATACTGTATGTGTATAGTATCTATGATCTTTTATTGTATCGCTTCATAATACACCCTGTGACCTATTGTGTACTTCCCCAACATTTAGCATGTAATTGTTATGAATTTACAGTGTAATTGCCAGTACTTAAATGTGCTCACTGGGTCATAATAACACAAGGAAGTAACAATTATTATTTGTAAAGGAAAGAAGAAGCCGTTATAATAGGTATGCTGTAAGTTTTTTTCAGTAATGAATCCTCAGAATATTTTAAGAGAAATAAGTCACACAGTATACAATAAGTACTTTTTTCTCCAAGTAATGAGGTTCCCTTTCATACACTATAATAACAGTCTTATTAGTGGTGCGAGCTGTATTATAGAGTATTTTAACCTCTCATTCCCACATTGTTGTTGCGCCAAAATATTAGGGAAGGGGCTTTGGTGTGCCCTCTCATTCAGAAGGGACAAACCTGAAGGGTTACACTTCAGACCTGAAAAAGGTTCCAGAGTTATGCTCTGGCCTAACAGAAAATAATAATAATAACAATAATAATAACAACAACAATAATAATAATAATAATAATAATAATAATAATAATAATAATAATAATAATAATAATAATAATAATAATAATAATAATAATAATAATATACAGTAAAATAAGTTAAAAACAATAAATTGATTTTAAATATTCAAGATATTTTTGTCTGTTATTTTATAGCTTTTAATTTTAATTAAAACATTAGGAGTAAAAGAAATGTTTAATATTTTAAGAGTAATAGTTTTTGTTCTTATGCTTGTTTTGTCTTTTGGGTTAGGACGTGACTCAG
Source organism: Bujurquina vittata (assembly GCA_015106715.1). Taxonomy (NCBI): domain Eukaryota; kingdom Metazoa; phylum Chordata; class Actinopteri; order Cichliformes; family Cichlidae; genus Bujurquina; species Bujurquina vittata. The sequence continues at coordinate 18,930 of VUQK01004325.1, read as the reverse complement.
CAAGCTTTCTTTCATTTCCTCTTCTTTAAAATTGCCCATTGTTAGTCCCCGGTTCTACTGTAGGCTGCTGGTAAGTATTTTAGATGCTGAAAATTATACCCTGAATTCAGAAAAAACAACAATTGCACTTCAAATGTTGGGAAATTACACAATAAGTAGTGAAGTAGCAATAAAAACTTTGGATTACTTCCTGTGTAATGCTTTCTCAAAATTTACATTGGAAATTACCTACTATAAAATATTTGAATAAAATAGTTGTCTACAGTAAAGTTGTCTTTTTCCATACCTGTGTATGTTGGGCTGTACCTGATACCAACACCAGGCATTCTAAAGAACACCCAGAGTGTGCATTTGATTAATTTCCCAGGTTACCATCCTCAGTTTCCCAGACTTTACACTTCCTCCATCTTACAGTATATGTTCTTATATCAGCACATGTTGTAAAACATTCCCCTATACGTCCAGTTTCAGTATGTTGTCAGGCAGAACTGGTATATTATCCACCATGTGAAACGCCACAGAATTTCAAGGTTACACTGTAGCTTCAGTGAGGTCAGTAGTCAGTAGTACCACCGTTTGTTTTCATTTCTCTGACTGTGGATGAAACTGAAAATGTCAAAAGAAAGAAGTACAACTGCTCTGATGCTGATTGTAAAAGAAAAAAGTCTCTTTTTTTCTTGTGATAGGATTAGATGCTGTGATATGAGCCCCCAATTAAACACTAACCACTTGCCAGTATCAGCTAATTGTAACACAAGACAAACGAATGTCCGGAGTAAAAGGTCATAGAGGCCACAGAATCAGCAAAACTGTCTACACTTCAGTATTATGGTGATCTGCAGGAATGTTTTTGTGTGTGAGGATATGTGAAGGGTGTAACGCCTGCTCTATAACACCCCATCTCCACACTGTTGACAGCAGCTTTCTGCCTGTAGATGCTTCACCCTGTGTGAGCAAACAAATCCAGATAATTGGAAACTTTATATGTGAGCAGCTCCTTCTTTTTTAGCATGCTTAGTGAATAATTACCAAATACTTGAGATTGACGGATGTAGTATGACGTAAACCTTTTCTGTAAAAGCTTTACAAGGTGACTGAACCGTGTAGCAGTATAAACTGTACTGAAAGCAAAGCAAAAGAAATAATTAGAAAAGTATTCAGGGTTTCCCTTTTTATTTATGAAAGGTTTCTGGATTATTCCCCTTGCTGATACTGTGGCCCAACTTTTGTCCAAAAAGCCGTGATCTGTTTTTTTTTGTTGTTGTTGTAAAAGCACCTCCAGCCACACAGCAGTATGGATATAACGTCTACCAACACATGTTTTCTAGATAATGGTCATTTTTAGCGATATCGGTGAACTAGCACTTTAAATATTCCAGGAGTGCCTCAGCAAAGTGCCTGGAGATGGGAAAAGTAGACATCTTTGAAGCTTTTTTCACACAGCAAAAATAATTTTTTAATAATCATCAGCTCAAATCTGCTGTCTGTGTTATCTTGTTAGCTCAGAATTTTGAACCCCCCCAAAAAAAAATTCTGCTCATGTTCACATGTGATTTATCTGACTGCAGCCAATTACACGCCGCATGTTGCCACATGTTGTTACTACTTTACTGATTAGCTAGAGGGACCATAAATGCACACAATAATGATTCAGTAATAATTAATAAGTAAATAATAAACTGAGTTTGAATTTAAGTAGAAAAATTTGGGGGGGTCTAAATATATATTTTACACTAGCAAACAGACTAAAATAAAAATGTCCCCCCGGCTGTGCTGGAGTTCAGGATTCAAGCTGAAAACGGCCCCTGTGAAGCAAACTATGAAACAGCTGGCTCTGTATTACAGCTCATCTGTGTAAAATGAAGGAAACCGCCCACTATGATTTACCATTTGGTCCCGAGTTGTACTCATCCTGTGTTCAGCTATAAGCAAAAAACAACTTGAGCTCCTGTTAATCTTTTAACGAGACTTTATTTTCAGGTGAGTCTCACTTATATCCTCTGCAGCAATATGCTGCAGTGACTGCATGAACAATAAATGTTTATATTTTCTACTTTCATACATTATCTCTTATCTTATCACACTGTGGGTCATATACTGTATGCTTGCAGGAAACATCTATTGCACACAGTGAGTCTTACCCAGAGGTGTGAGCAACTGAATAGTGGGGGTCAGAAACGGGTTAAGGTCAAGCTAATAAAAGCCAAATTTGACTCTGTACTTTGCATAATATAATTGACATAAATAGTTCACTGTAGTTTGCTTTATGGCAATTTTTAATTCGTTAAATATCAAAATGTAATAAAATCCATTTATATTTCCATTTCACTAAATACTTTTCTCATGTCTTTCCAAGAATTTTAACGAACCTGCCTTTAATGCATGATGATGTGGCTCAGATATAATAATGACAGGCACTTCAGAGAACAATCATCACTAGGGCCTGGTGGGTTAGACTAGTTTATAAAGATCCACGGCCATATTATCTGGACCCTCATGTCCATTTCATTCATTATACACACACCTAGACACTCTGTCCTCGTCAATAAAACACTCTCACATTGCTGTAGACAACAAAATTCTGAAAGTACACACATCAGGATGTCAGTCTCTTCAGATTTGCAGGGGAATACCTCAGCACAAACTTCAATACATGCTCGACCATGAGTTATAGACTTAATTCCCCACAGGCATTGAGTGCAGCCAGCTCTAATGAAACACATTGGTTTGGATGTGATCTGAAGAGCCCCGATAGCCGCACCATGTGGAAAAGAACATATGTGCTCCTCTCCAACATTCCTGAACAATCTGGGCAGGACATTGAGCATTTTATCACCACTGAGGACTCAGCAGTTGGACCGCTGAGACTTGCAGCTGCTTGTTCCCAGCGGCTTTAGCATCCTATCTGTCCCCTGGAAAAACAGGAAAAGACCTCGAGCACATTGCTACTGTGAAGTCATGCTCTGTAACTTTATCTTAGTCATATTCTAAGACTCTTTGCTGTGTAGTTTCCAGCTGATCGTACAATGTCGTTTCAACTCTGGTGGTTGATTCTGCCAAAAACAACTACACGGTTGTTGCATTTCAGTAACCGTATTTCAGCTCGTGCCCTTAAAAAGAGACCACCATCGTGTTTGTCTTCCTGACCTGTGAGTCACTCAGTCCATGAGCAAGAGGAGCCATTTGGATTACCAAAACAATTTAAAGCCCACTTGTTGTGAGATCATCTGAGAATATGTCAACAGTTCCACTCGCAACCTTGGGACCTTGAATGGACTCTGCATTAGTTACACAGCATACTGCAGAGCTTAAGTGATTAGGTACCATTAATGCATTTGAGAGGAGAGGAGAGGAGAGGAGAGAAGAGGAGAGGAGCTTCAGCTTCCTTATTATAAAAACTCAGTGTGGGAAGACATGTGGTGTGCTGGCCAAACCCTACACTGCCCCGAGCTGTAAAACCTTACCACTTTTTCTTATTTCAGAACAACAAATGCCTCCCTCTCAGTAAAGGACGATAATTATCTTCTTATATGATAGAGAAAGAGATTCTTAAAAGATTTTCAGACATTGTTTATTACATTTTTATTACCAACAAATGGAGTTTGGCTTGAAGAGTCACCAACCACAAAATGATTTATTTGTGCCAAAGTTAGAAAAACATTTTTCTGCATACTCCAGCAGGTGTCACTCTAACCTGTAGTGCTCAGTACAGACATTAATTTTGCAGTCGCCAACTAAGCCTGGCTTGGGACTGTCTGGAGCAGCAAGAGGTGGGGTCAGTCAATCACCCATTCAGTCATTGCTCTGCCTTTTGCGAGAGAGTTCACCAGAGGTTCAACCCTGCACAGCAGTGGTGTGTGAAACCCAGTCTGCTTGCCACGCTCTGGCCTGCTGAACCAGCCCCAGAGGGAAGAAATATTTTCTCCCCACTGCTGAAAAATGCCCCTACCTCTCTGTGTGTGTATGTCTCTGCTTATTTTGTGTGCTAAATAGCGTTGTCTGAGTATTTAAGCTATTTCAAGATAACAATCATTAACACTATTTGACAGCTGAGGCATGGGAGACTGCGAAACCATTCATTTCAAGCAAATGGGAGAGGAAAGGCATTCTTTCTGAGAAAACAAGGGGAGCTTTTTGATAGACAGGAAAGAAATAGTGGTACATGGGCCTACAGCACTTGAGAAACCACTAACAGACTGCATTTCAAGGACACAACCTTTACTTTGAATTGCTGAGGAGTGAAGTTGGAAGAGTGGGCGTAATTTTCTACTTGTCTCCGGACTTTGCCTTCCCTGAATCCTGTCATTTTTAATCTCTGGGTCACAGCTGCTTTCAAATACAGTGGTTCCACACAATGTAAGCTCATAGGCACAGCGTTCTGTATCATGTTAATCTGCATTTATGTTGATAGCAGGTTACATAACTTCCACTGCAGCTGCATCATTACAGACAGGAATTTACACGTTCTGGACACAGTTTCCACTTTTCCTCTCACTCTCTCAATGTGCATTCACGTACGCCTGTGTGTGTGCATAGGCACAACTAACACTGTGCCAAAAGGGAAATAATAATTCCACTTTTAGCAGTAGTTGAATCAAAAATACTCATACCATTCATAGTTTTTATTCGACTAAAAGAAAGTGCTGCATCCTTAAGTGGTTCACCCCACAATAGAGAAACTGAAACCTGGTGATTCTCTTTAAGCTACTGTATAGAAGAAAAAAGGCTGTGGCAAAGAAAGAACACAAAAGGCATGCTAATAGAGACCTAGTTAACTTTTTCTTGTTTTTATTCAGATTTAGTGAAGTCTTTATTGATTGCACTGACAAATATACTTCTTTTAAAGCTTTTTCTGACATTTGAAACCCCTGCTGCCATGCAGGTTCAATTCCATTTCCAGAGGTCAAAGCACACTGGGCACAGTAAATATATGTTGTGCAATGAAGCAAAAGCTTATGAGCAGCACGGCAGGCCTGCCTCTATGGGTTTTTTTTTCAGTATTTTTTGCTGACTTGTCTTTTATTTTATGAACTAAGCATATGGTGGGACAGAGTGGTGATGGCATGGACAAAGAGCCAGTTCCTGAAATCCCATCTTACCGTCATTCAGCAGCTGGTTAGCTCAACAAAGTCAGTAGTAAGCTACGGTAAGCTAGCTTTTAATACACATATGAGGGACTCGTATCTTCTCATCTCCAAGCAAAATGTCAAACAGTTATTTTAACACCTCATTATGGTTTGGATGTCCTTTGGCTCTGTTGACACTCAGAGATTGGCTGTTGAGTTGTACTGTAACACTTTGTGTATGCCTTCCAGTCATGACCACAACATTATTCATGTTGGGCAATGTAGACTTAGCAGAGAATCTTCTTCAGGAAAATAATTTACGCATAAAGCTTTGGTTTCTCTAAACAAATTGCCTTTTTATTATATATACATATATATAAAATGCTTTTCATGGTCTTCATATTTTAGTGTCTTGCTGGTCAAACTGATAACCCATAATATCATTTCAGCTATAAGTCTTTAGCTGGGCTCGGCTGGTTCTGATGGCTTACAGCTGAGCACATTTAGTCACTAGCAGAAAGATGAGTTTGACTAACGTGGATATGGAATACATTAAAATAAAATCAATTACAGCTTCCAATATTGATCAATTAAATAAAATGAAAAAGTTGTTGCATACATGTCAGTACAACTACATGTAGCCTTTCTACATAACTGGGTGAAAGGAAAGGAAAATGCAAACAAAGCGGTCTATATTTGATGTATCAACATTTTGAAGGAGCACCATGTAATGATTATGTAACGATTTGAAATGTATTAGTCATTGCGTGTATCCACACCCTCTTAACCAGCAGTCTCTTCTTGCTACTTGGAAGAAAAACTGTATATGCAACATTGTGTAGCCACTTTTTTAGTACTGGCTAATTCTGATTTGATTGCACTGCAAACATAATTTGTCATATACTGTACGTATCAGTTGTTTGGCTTCAAGTGCAAGTTATTCTTTTTTTGAAGCCTAGTAGTGCTCTCACCTTTCACTTCAACTGTGGCCGAGGAGGCCGTGTCCAAACTGCCCTCAGAAACATCATGTTAATGATAAACCAGGCACAACAGCCAGGACCACTACATGCTGTGCAGCAGCAAGACCAAGATGCAGTAAATAGGTACACAAAAACATTGCAACACAAAAAGGACAAAGAACTTTATTCCTGCAGAACACACAAAGCAAATGGAAAAAAGAGAAAGAAGCAATTCAATGTGCTTTAGACTTTATAAGGCATGTCAAATTGCATGGTTGGTGGGGGGGGGCCTGCAGGTGTTAAGCATGTGGCGTAAT
>VUQK01004324.1:24583-34877 GCA_015106715.1 Bujurquina vittata | reverse complement strand
GTCTGGTAGGAATGGGATCTAATAAACATGTTGATGGGATGGGAGTATGATTAAAATGGTGGGTGGGCTCCTTTACATTTTGAGAGAAGCCAAATGAATCTAATAATAGATTAAATGCAGTGTTGAGGCTGTCATTTTCAGCGTCAACATGGATGTTAAAATCACCCACTATAATTATTTTATCTGAACTGAGCACTAAATCAGATACAAAGTAATCAGACAGAAAGTCTGTAAGACTGAGTGTGGTGCTGTTTGAAAATGACTGTTTTGACATTTCTTTCCCAGACTCAGCGACCAGCAGAGAGAAGCAGGAGTTTCTGGGGTTTGCTTCCTTTGTGTCTGGACTTGGGCCGCATCCCTTCATCCCCGCGCTGCTCGGTGTGATTTCAGTGCAGTCGCCTTTAGTCATGGTGGTGGAAGAGCTACAGCACAGAGACCTGCTGGGCTTCCTGTGGAGATGTAGACAGGTAGAGCCATAACCAATTAGTTATGACCACTCATCATACTCAGATGAACCAAGTTTCAGTTAATACAATGAAAATCACAAAAAAACCCAAAAAAAACAAATAAATAGTATTTAGCTCCAAAAATCTAATTTGTAAGTCTATGTAATGGTTTTGAACTAAGAAACTCATGTTAATGGTAAAATTAAATCAAACTCTGAGCTGAAACAGCATGTTACCTAACAGGATGATAAAATGCTGATCAGGTTTATTTGTAGCTGGGTCCTTATTAGCGCAGTGACTGAGGTCATTACCGCTTTCTGCCTCTGGGGGGCAGTGCAGTGCTGACAGTGACAGCTCTATCTCATCTCCTGAAATGTTCCAGCACTGCAGCTGAGTATAACCATTCATAGAGATATTCTCTAAGATCTCAGGGCTGCCTGACTGCTGACTGCTTTTAGCTAGTAAAATGAATCAAATGTTTACTGCCTGAATAAACTGAGTCAGAAACATTTGTGCCTCTCTTCTTTCTCCCACTGAAGGATAACTCGAGCTCACAGTCTTCCTGTGATATGACGGAGAAGAGGATCTTCACCATGGCGGCTCAGGTGGCCTCTGCTCTGGTTGGTTAATCAGCTGTCAGTCTGCTTCAGCATCTGCTCATGTGCATATCTTTCTAAAACAAAAATCATTTGTTCCTGTTGCTCTCTGTGGATTCAGCAAAATATAAATACGCATAAGGAAACACAAATATTGTAGAAATGTTAAAAACCTTTTAAAGTCTGAATTCACACCCACGGCCACACTGGAGATTAATCAACACTAAACCCTCTGTGCAGGAATGCAAGTAAATAATTGAACCAAAAGAATTAAAACGAGCTATTTTCTTTAGCTTTATTTTATTTTTATAATGAACTGTTTTTCCTGCTTGCTTTGTAAAACAATAATTCGATTTTTGCATTGAAACATAGCTTTGATTAAAGGCGGATTGACCTTTACACCGTCATAAAGACTGATTTACTGCAGCTGTGGAAGGACCCTCACACCGGCTGCTGGTTCAATAATGTTTGAAGCTTTTTGTCGATGTCATCGCTCAGCATCCCTGTCTTTGAACATCTTCCAGGACTACCTGCACAGTCAGAACTGCATCCACGGCAATGTGGGAGCTCGCAGCGTTCTGATTGGTGGAGACCTGACAGCCAAGCTGTGGGGGTTCGGTCCGGCCTACCGCAGGAGGACGCAGCCTGGTTCACCGGGAGCAGTGGAGGCTGTGGAGATGAAGAAATGGCAGGCCCCTGAAGTGCTGGCCGTGAGACCCGTGGCTAAGAGCAGCGATGTGTGAGTGTCCTCTGTGAGAATAAATGATGTCTCTGGACAGATGCTAAAGACGAGGCTCCACTGGTGTCCCAGTTCATCTGTGGATGCTGCCAACAGCTCATTTCAGTGCTTCCACACAATGAGAAGTGCAAACCGCGCAGAAATGCAGGACAGCTCAGACATGCAGTGCTTCCACCTTACAGCCAAATATTTTATGGTTCAATATGACGACAACAAACACCCTTCTTTTTAAACAGATGGTCGTTTGGCATCCTCATCTATGAAATGGTGACATTAGGTGAGTCTCTCTTTCTAAAAATAAAGGGAATAGTGTTGAAGGTCATATATGGCATTCCTGTAGTCTGATGCTTTCAGGTGACCCACCGTTCCCTCAGCTCATGGCGTCTGAACTCCTGCAGCATCTCCAAAGAGGAAATCACCTCAAACGGCCACCCACCTGCCCCAACAAGCTGTAAGAGCCACAGCAGCAACAGCTTTTAGAACAGGAGCTGCACATCTTCATCACACACTATCACCAGCATCTACCCACGTCACTAAACTTGAGCCCATTGCTTAGTAGGAAGCAGTTCTGAGCTAATTCATTACTTTCACCTACTTCACTAACTCATCAGACTTTTTTTTGTACCATTTCCCCACATCTCAGACATTTTCTTTACTCGTTTTTCCTTCCAGTAGTGTGTGTGTTGCTGCTGTGCTTCAAGTCTTTGTGCTCTGGTCTGTAGGTACTCCATTATCAGGTCATGCTGCCACTTCAACACCAAGAACCGGCCCTCCACGTCGGACCTGATCAGGACGCTGCACGCAGGAGAACCATCAGCCGATGGGAGGACGGTTATCAGCGTGACTGAACCGTTCATCTTTGAGAAATACCTGAGGGAGGCGGGATACGGAGAGGCGTACAACTACGCTGTCCTCTGATTGGCTGGCTCAGTGAGAACTTTCCCTTAAGGACTGGGGCAATTGAAGGAACTCTAGCAGAAATGTGCACATTGTAACAGTTTTTTAATTTGTTGTACTGGTGGAAAATCTACAAAGCATCATATGGCACAATCACTTTATCTTTTTAAAGAGTGATATATTAATTGCACAAATGTATTTACTCTGTCAATCAACATTAGTCAAGAACTATTTTTAAAGAAATGTGTCGTGTGTTTTTTTTTTTATATCTGAACTCAAGTCACATCCCTTGAATGTACAGGTGGCTCCAGCCAATATGGCTTCATTCTCATGGTAATGTGATGTTTAGCCTTCACTCCCTCAGGAAGGCTTTTATTGCGACCGTGCCTGAGAATAAAAGTTTATTTAGGAGGGTGCCTGGAGGGTTGTGATATTGCTCTAAAGTACAGACCACCCAAGAAGTTCCAGCTGAAGGAACGCTGAGCCGCGGCTGCTCTCTGCTCTGAGTTTAAACCAGCTTAAACAGCGGAGCTTTACCCAGTTTGTAATGATGTCACCACTGGGCTCATGTGACATCACACTGCTTACATCCAGTTTTCATATACAGTCTATAACTTCAAGATTTTTGATCTTATGCGGGGCGCCTGACCTTTCAGGGATTATGGAGGATTTGTTCTCACTGCTATGTTTGGAACATCCTGAAATCATTACACAATCTATGAGACAACAAAAACACAAACATCACAACTTTAAAACACTTCCTTGATTATTTTATTTGCATGATAGTATTAATTAAGCTCTTCTTGACAAAACCAGCCCCTCCAGATTTTGCAGATTATTGCGAGCAAACATTTGATTACACGTGGCTTCCTTCCACGTATCTGTGAAAAGAACATTTCTGCAGACCGCTCTCTGGGAGAAAAGTGCTACTTTCTGGGAGTGTGAACACTACATGAACGACGCTGCACAGGTCATCGCAGCTGCAATCAGGCTCGAGTCCTTTTTTTTGGCGTTTACAATATGCTGATATAAAGACTCATCCTGGGAAAATGAAATATAAAACACATCTATCAAAGATTAGCCTTTTTTAGCCACGGTCACTAACAATAAAGCCAAAGACAGCCAGCTAGCTACAAAGGTACAGACTGTTACACGCTATGTGACAAAGCTATGAGGAAGACAGCGGGTGTCCCTTGCTCAAAGGTCGCTACTATTCAGTCACGCTTTTTGGGAAAGGCAACGCATTTCATTGCTTAAGTAAGAGTCATAAAAAAGTAAGTGCTAATATAAAACAAGGAATGATATGAAAAGCAGTTAAAAACCAGACAATCCTCATCTAAACCTACTGTTGTAGAGAGAAAGGCCACGAGGGTCACAGACAACACGAAGGACGTCCTACAGCTTCAACAAGGCAGTCAGCAAACTAGTGTGCATTTAAATAGAAAGGCAAACTTTACACTTATTACAGGTTCACTCATTCACACAGTCATTCATTCAGGCATGACCCCCCCACCCACCCCCACCCTCCCCCTCCCAATCCATCATAGGTCCACATGTGGCCAGCAGCTTCTCCATCACCCTGTGAGTGCACTGGCACAGATCAGGAGCTGCTGCTTGTACCGTCTGAGCGATGCTGAAAACTGCTGAACGGACGAATAATCGCAGAGTCGGCCGTTCTGATAAAAAGCTTGAAAAGAGGAACAGCTTTCTTTCTACCGCTGATGTATAAAAAAAATAAGGTCAAAATGAGAAAGTCTCCACATTTTCATCACTGCTGTATGAAATCTCTTTGCAGGGTTTCAGCCAGTACCCTGTACTCACACAGTACCCTGTAGCTCAAAGACCCCCCCCCGTCCCCTCCAAAATCAGAGTGCCACCGTATAAACAATGATGCCAACTCTTCTCAGATAATTAGGAAGTGCTCAGCGGCCATCTGAATGAAGTCCATGTTTCTGCAGGAAGGCTAAACTAAGGAAAAGAATCTGGAATCTATTTCCAACCACTGAAGTGCTTCCTTCCAAATCCCAGCACAAAATCCAGCGGCGTGTTTGTTAGCGTCACAGCCTCGGTCTACGATCAGAGGAGCCCTGTTCATGGAGAACCAGCAAATACTGCAGCTTTAAAAAGTCTCGATGCAATTCAAATACATTCAAAGCCTTCAGTTTTAACCACTTGGAGCAGAATTTGGGGGACGTGTACCTTCATCAAAATACGCTTTTGAAGGACTTTTAAATCTTGTCCAACTGTGAACTTGAAGAGTCAGCAAGTCAGCAACAGGATCCTGCAGAGTCTTTGATTGGTTGGAATATGAACTTCACACATTCACCTGCAGGACTCTCCAGCTCCAGAAGCTCCACGTCACACCTGGAGGTTGGTGGTGAATGCCCGGAGTCTTTGATGGAAGAAACAGCGTTCAGTCTCTCAGGCTGTTGATGTGAGCGCAGATCTTGAGGGCAGGACCGAGCTTGATGTTCATGGTGGACATGAGATGCTCCTCCTTCAGCAGGAGCAGGGCCTGTCCATCGATTTCCTGCGACAGGAACTGGGAGGCGAGCTCCTCGCAGCCTGAGAGGAATAAAAAATAGAAATCAGAGAGCAGCAAGAGGAGAGACAATGAGACAGTAAAGAAACAGTGCGATCGACAGTGCTGCAGAGGGCCAGCTGATGTAGCAGCTGTGCGTTCATTTCTCCTGCTTACTCTCCTCCACCTTCTTCACACTTCATGCATTTTATGCCGCCGCTGCATGTCTTCCACTCTCGTCTTCTCTCTCGCAAAGCTCGCGTTTTGTCCTCGACTCTGCGCTCGTCTTTTCACTCTCACTCGGTGAAAGCAGACCTCTCAGTCCTGTAACCGGGCGATCATCATCTGCATCACCATTTCAGAGAGTAGTGACACCATACGTCAGTATAAACGGTCATAAACCAGCTTAAACTGGATTCTGCTGTGGGTCCCGTCCTGTTAAAGTGGTGTTCTTTCTTCCCACCATGGCTGTCCCTCTCGGGGTCCCCCAGACGAGCTGGAGAAGGTCCGGGCTTCTCTGCTTGCTGCCCCCACGACCCGGCTCCCAGGGTCTGACTGGTTTCTCTTCTGCGACAGCAGCAGGAGGGGCTCACAGGTATTATCGCATACAGCTGCTCACGGATACAAACTAATGGCTAAAAGATGATTTTTCTGTTCAAACTGCAGCAGCTAATCTAAACATGTGTGACTGCTAAATTATCCAGCAGCCCTACATCTTAATGTGAATCAGTGCTGCATGATGAGGTCAAAAATCACATCCTCTAACCTTGTAGTGATGAAATGAACTGAGACACTTCCTCCACGCTCCACTGGGAGGGGCTAGCAGGCAGGCAGGCGGGTGGTGAGCTCTCTGCTGGGAGTGGAGGAGGCGGCGGCTGGTGGCAGGATGCTGAGGAGGCCGGTGAGAGGGACATGGGGTCATCTTCATCCTCGTCTGCACTGGACTCCTCGTCTGAGTGGCTCGACTCTGAACGGCACTGCGGGCGGGAGAAAAAGAAGTGAGATAGGAGGTCAGCAGCAGGGCTCAGCGGTGTCCTGGTCTGACTACGAAAACACGATGAAACCCTGTGCGCACATCTGAGAATAGAGCTGCAGGTAAGACGGTTCCTAATGAAGGAGAGCAAGCCTGGAGATAACCGAGCAGCCAGATAAACAAGGTTCAGCAGCTTCAAGGAGCTCCTCTTCCATGACTGAAAGTCAACAATGTACACATCTACTCTACTGTTACAGGAAGAGTGTGCTGAGGTCTCTACATGCCGCTGGCTACATTTGATACAGTGCAGCAGAAATTTAAAGGGGACGTTTTATTTGCAGCTCTGCAGTTTATTCCCGCTGCTCTCGGGTCTGCGTGCCCGACCGGACCACAGCAGGGACATGTTCTCGGGAACAGAGCCTGACAGAAGCCTCACAGGGGTTCACCTGTGCACAAATCAGGGGTTCACCTGTGCACAAATCCAGGTCCAAGAACTGATTTTCAACTTTAATGTGGTTATGATGTTATTAAAAAACCCATTAAAGAAATCTGATAGCTGCTGCAGAAGCTTATTAATGCCTGTTACTTTGAAAATGATGGTTATTAATGTTCTAGTGTCCACAGACGTTCAGTGCTGCATTTCTGCCAAAAGGATGATAGAAAAAGAACACCACATGGACCAATAGAAGCGCTAAAAATATATCTTTTTGGAGAGATAAACATAATAACATTAAGAAGCTTCTGGGGACAAATATTCTGCACATATGATCACTCACCATCCTTTAGTTAGAGGCCCTGGAGTCACATACCTCTGAGCCCATCATCTAATCTGCTGATTCTTATCAGCTGCTGCCTCTAGGGGTAGCCACAGCAGATCATCTGCCTCCACCTCCCCCTATCCCAATATCCTCCTCCATGAGCCTCCTCTGAGGTCTTCCTCTTCTCTTCCTGCCTGGCAGCTCCATCTTCAACATCCTTTCTCCAGTATATCCTCTCTCCCTCCTCTGCACGTGTCCAAACCATCTCAGCCTCGCGTCTCTAACTTTGTCTCCAAACTGCTGATCCTGAGCCATCCCTCTGATGGACTCCGCTCTAGTCCTGTCCCTCCTGCTCCCCCCCACTGAAGATCTGAGCATCTTCTGCTCAGCCTCTTGTCTTGTTGTCTCCAACCATCCATCACAGCAGGTCTCACTACCATCTTGGAAAGCTTCTTGCTGCTCTCCTTCTGTCACAGATCACCCCTGACACTCTCCTCCATCCACTCTGCCCATATTCTCTTCTACATTGTCCATTGCTTTGGATGGTTGACCCCAGGTTTTTAAAACTCATCCACCTTCACTCCTTCTGCTCCTTGCAGCGTCGCCTTTCCACCTGCCTCATTCCTCTTGTCTCCAGAGCATACCTCCACCTCTCCAGGCTCTCTTCCACCTGCTCATCTGTGAACGTCATAGTCTATGGGGACTTCTGACTCAACCTGCCCATCACTGCTGCAGGGGGGTTAGAGCAGATCCCTGATGTAATCCCACCCCCACCTAGAACCCATCAGTCCCTCCTCACCCCTGTCTCACTGTGCTCATCCATGTCCTGCACCACCCTCGCATACTTCTCATGCAGAAGCACAGTTCCTCTCATGGATCATCTGCTTTCTCTGGACCTGCACAGACACAGTGCAGCTCCTTCTGAGCTCCTTAACGTCTCCATCAGAAGAAGGTGGAGAAGCCCTGAAACGCTGACCATCTGTTGCAACCAGAAACGTTGTTCTGTGCGCCAGTTATTGTTTATGAATGCAGATGCATGTTTAGAAAGCTGACAGGCGATCACTTCAACACTGCATTCAGACCCGTTTTGTTCGCCACACAGACCGTTAACCTGCACGCAACCGACGACTGCTTAAACGTGATAGGTCAGAAAAACCGACTGCATGTGGAAGCCAGAAAGGTTCCAGTGCCAAAAATCATCCTACAGAGAGAAGATGAGAGGTCAGGATTCTAGTAGGGACTGAACAAACCTGCCTCACCTTGACAGGAAGGGGCCTGCCTGCTATCTTGGCACTGGCTATTTCTGAGCTGGTCCTGCGGGGAACCCTCCTCCTGGCGATTCCTCCCTCGTCGTCAGAGTTGGAGAGGTGTCCTCGGCTCTGATCTTGGTCCGGAGAGCGTTCTTGAGCTTGACGCTGGCCGTGAGCCTGCCGCACGCTGAAGTGCTGCCTGAAGCTGACGTTGTACCTGGGGAACCAATACATACTGTATCGTAGACAAAGAGTGACATATACGGTACTGAAGCCAAGACGAGCAGCACATAGTTCTGTCTCTTTGCACCATACGTGGTATATAAGCTACACACATGTAGTGGGCAAAGGGACAAATGCAAAGCAGAAGCAGAAAATGTCAAATCATATGCTGACAACATACTGCTACAAACAATGCAGACAATGCATTGTTTATATGCTGAAACATGATAAATACTGTGTACATATCAATATGGAGCACATAGACACATCAGACTGCCTCCACTGTACTGCAAGCTAACATGCTGTGTGGACGTGGATGAAGCGGCTATCGCAGTATTTAAACATCATGAGAACATGAAACACACATGCTGTGAAATGTAGAGCGGGAGCCACCTGAGGGTCACAGCCAGGCGCCTTTAGGAGCCCGGGGTCACGATTTTAGTTACAGATTATCTGATGGCTTCTCTGAGACTGATTCTGATATATTATACATCACTGTTTCCCACAGACACACACACACACACACACTATTACAGTGTAATTATGTGGGAACACTGTACATAACTAAAAGAATGGCAGCAGGAGGCTTTTGGACTTTTTCAGCTTCATGCAGATTTCTGTCGAGTTTGCTTTGACATCAAGTGATCCAAATCTCGCTGCACACCATTTATATCTATGAGAAGCTGCACTGTAACCGGAGATGTTCATCATCTGCGCTGTGAAATAAGCTGAAGTGGCTGCAGCTGCTTGCAGTACAGTGATTTATTCTGTATACGTTTCATGCGTTTGAAGTACCTCTTGGCACACGACATGGAGCAGAACCTTTTGGTGCCTCTGAACTGGCTGGCAGGAGCAAAGTTTTTACAGTACTCACACTTCAGCACTGAGGGGAGACAGAACAAAGCAGAGGGTAAATAGCTCTCTTTACAATTTGTACACAAGTAAATATGTTGCATCATGTACTCAGATGGCTTTAGAGCCTCACAGCAAACAACTGTGATGAGATTTTCTGGCTCTTTAGTGCTGCCTGCAGCTTAGAGTCAGAGGTGGGAAATTCCTGGCTTGAAGGTTATAATTAAAATCTTTCAGCATTCCTGCAGCTCAGCGCAAACAAACAGAGGGTCATAATCAACATTTAACCCCGTCCATGAGAGAATTAAGCTGTCGGAGTTCAAAGAACAGCTCACACTTCACTCCTAATGCTCCTCTTCACGCTTCTAGATCGTCTCTGAACAAGTCTGACAGCTTGTAAGCTGAAAAGATGTCTGCCTCCTCTAGAATAACATGAACCAGTATGGCACTCACCTTGTGCTGCACCAACAGAAAAAAATAATGTGACTGTGCAGCAGGACACATGCATTTACCCATGAGGAGAGGCTCGTGATCATAATTTGACGTTCTGTCACATGATTATCTAGCTACATAACTGGGCTACACACGCACCAAAGTTGAAATAAAATAAAAATCTAGAGAATAAAGAACACTAAAGACCAGCAGGGAGGGAAATATAAAACGTGTCTGATGCACAAATTTCAGCAGCACAGAAATCCCTTTTCCCACATTTTACTGTTGCTCACACAGTGATAACTTTACCCGAAACATGGCTTGAAAACCGCAGCTGGGCTCTCACCTGTTGCTGTGGTAACAGTCTCCGATGGGTTAGTGTCTGGACTGTCATTGGTCAAATCTTCCCCAGCTGAGTCCTTTACTGGGCCACAGACCTGCCAGTCAAACATAAAGGTGACCCACACACCAGCTACACCAGCTTCCTGTGTGAAAAAGAAACTACAAATCCCAGATACTCACAGGGAAAGGCTCCGCCCCTTCCTGGATCACAAAGCCCTCTATGAGGTGTGATCCAGGAAGGGGCGGAGCCTTTCCCTGTGAGTATC
>VUQK01004323.1:31246-56898 GCA_015106715.1 Bujurquina vittata | reverse complement strand
GGGGGGGGGGGGGGGGAGGGGACTTGAGAAAAAAGGGGAAAAAAAAAAAAAAAAAGAGAGAGGGGGGAAAAAAATCAACCCAATTACCCGGGCGAGCTACTGTTCTGCAGCCTCTTGCGAGGAAAGTCTGATGAATGTGAAATGTTGTAATTTGCGAGTGCTGATAGTGACAGAAAAGTGGTGCTAGATTCAGTAGAATTAGAATTAGAGGAATGAAAGACGGGATCCGATTTTCCCTATCAGAAGCCCCCCCCCCCCCAGCTTTTTCCTGCTAAATAAGCTCGTTCATCTTTTATTTCGGATGTAACCTTTTTGCCTTAATTACCGAGTAGCTGTGATCCAGAGTCCCGCGTCGCTGTTGGCATCGGTGGGGTGGTGTGGGGTGGGGCGGGGGGCTGCTTTTGCTGGACACACGCACATACACGCGCATTAGGACAAGCTTTGATAATTAACCAAGTAAAATGAACTTTAATTCTTTCTTTTCAAATGCAAGATCTGGACCATAATTACTGCGGTGTAATTAAAAGTCCCAATCAATCTTTTTGGATTGCAGAGTCTCAATGAAAGAACAGGAGAAATTAGACCTTAATCCTCACGGCCCTTTCTCCCGTTGCACCCCTCGCTTCTCATGTCCCCTTCACATATGTTGTTGAAGTTAAAGGCACACACACACACACAGTTGCGCTGTCAGACACTTTTACATTTCAGCCCCCAACCCTGCAAAGACAAACCTCGTTTTTAACAGGAAAAGCTCCCCCCCCTCCCCTTCCTCACCTCCTCCTGCTAAAAATGTCTAATATAATATAGACCATTATGTTCTTTAAAAACTCATTACATCGTTTGAAATGGGAATCTTGGGAAGTCTGTTCAAATATTGCCTCCTCCGCATTGTGTAGAGATGGAGGGGGAGACACATCGAGGGACGTGGCATGCAATTAAGAGCAGAATGGATTAGTTTCCTTTTTAAAGTTATTGAGACACAATGAAGGGAGAGGCTTTCTTTGCCCCCACCCCCCTCCATCTGTATTGATGGCTCCCCCTGTAAGCCCCTCCGCTTGCCCTCGCCCAGTTAATGACAGTTTGCATTTCACACTACAGGAACCAAGGAAAACCCTTTGGCCTTTGGCTGTGAAGAGTGAGGAGATAGAGCAGGCAAGAGAAAAGAGGTGTGACAGAGCCGTTTGACTTTGTAGGTCGTGGCTGTCATGGCGTGGAGAGGAATTAGCCCAAGACAAACATGTCAGAAATGCTAAAAGCCATTACTCCTTTCACGTGTCGTAACAGCCCATTCTTCTCCTCTCCGGGAGTCACAGAATCCGAAAAGTTTGCAGCAAGGCAGAAATTACTTACTTACTGTATTTCTGAGCAGCTCGGGTTTTCTTAAACTGAGCTGTCGAACGAAAAGCCTGCTCCTACTTCAACTGCCACGCTCATTCCCGGGCGCATCCAGGCTTGATTGTATACAAGAGCGGTTGATATTTTCATATCACGGACAAATACGTTGAACTCAACACGCACCCATTCGATAACGCTGGATGATATATATTTGTTACTTTTAGTTGCACGTATCTTCCATGATTGCTTGTTGGAGTCGTACTCAATGGTAGGTCTCGGTGAATGCAGTGACATTAACTTTTTTTTATGTCAGTCAACTGTATACTTTTATAGTACCTTCATTTGCTCAGTGCAAAGTTGAGAGTATTTTAAAGGAGACATATCATGCTTTTAAATCCTTCCTTTTCATATATAAATCATTCACTTGTGGTCCATATAAAGTAGAACTTCAGTTCTTTGGTCTGAATTCCTCCTTATTGTAGCGCCACAGACCCCACATTGACCCCTTTTCTGGCACCCGTCTCAGATCAACCCATTTGGGTGCAGTCTCTTTAAATATGAATGAGACCTTTCATGCCCCGCCCCCCTTCCAGGTCGCAGAGCGTTCAACTCCACCCCCATTCGGCTAATATTGTAGTTTGATAGCAGCGCTACGATTAGCTGCAGAGAAACTTTTTATTCACCATATGAAGTAAATAAAGTCTCGGCAGAGGAGTCGAGGCGTCAAGAACGTCACTGAATCCCAAGACAAAAAAAAAAGAGAGAAGAACTGACCCCACAATCACAAGTTTTTTGGCAAATCCCTCTTTATACTGACGGAGGTTGCTGAAACTCATCCTTGAAGTGCTTAGCGCAAACACGGAGGCCTTTCCACACTGATGTAGGTACATTCCCTGAGAGTGTCCCCCTGCTCACCTCAGGAGCTCCAGGGGAGCGCTGTCATGAATTTTAGCTGGGCCAGAGTGCCTCCTCCCCGGGTTAGTGTGTGGAGAGTGTCCCGCTGTTCACCAGACGAGCTCCAAACTTACCAACGTGCAACTTCGGCATAACTGAACTGGACTACAAAATCGCTTCGAGGAAAAAAAAAAAAGGCGGATTCATGAGATTGGTTAGCCGGATGTCCACGTCCTTATATAGCAGTTCAACAGCAAATACTGTGACGTCACACATGAGAAAACGTCACTCCTAACAGAGAAAGCTGAACAGACTGAAAATTATGACTCAAAAACAATATAAAGATATCTACGCAGCACCCAAACAGAATGCATTTAGATTTCCTGCACTGTTACACACCGAACGTACACAACAAAATGTGCTTAAGGGCTGTATTTATTGTATTTAAAAGTGTATTTTGCACGTCACGGCTCCTCTAAGTCGGCTCACTTTGAGTCGCTGGTAGTTATTTTGTTGACATTGCATGATTTGCGGTCACTCCAATGCTGCTGGAACACATGCCGCGTTCCATCAGAAGGCAGGCCTTCCTTGATTCCCAGTGAAGACGATTAATTTCCCAGGGTAACATTTCGCTCGACTTAGTGAGAGTCATAACTGTTGCATAAGCAACTGCTCGTGTTTGTTTCAGGTCACGCAGGTTAATGCATGAGCCCATACGCTTCAGGAAGGGGAGCTATCCGTCATTCTCCTTCACTCCCGGTTTTCTACAGAATGGCCACTTTCATCTGCTGCTTTAGTTTCAACTTTTTAAGCTCTTTTCAATATTTGGCTGTGCCAGTGTCATACTAATAAATACTAAGTGGCTTCACTTGTGCTAACTAGTCAAGAGGACCACGGCAGGAATATGACTTACACATTTTTGGGGGTGTTTTGGACCTTTTTGCTCAAGGTTTGCTTTTTTACCATGGGGGATCATAGCTGACTGTCCCCAAATAAACTGGAATTATCTCTTAAATATTTTGGGGCAGTTGTGGATTCCCTTACTGTAAAATTCACAGATGGGTGTTGTGCAGTCTATACGTATGAAGGTTATAAAGCTTGACTTTGCCTGATAACTTTTATTCACATCTTACCTTTCGCTTCTTCTGCCTTGGGGGCATAAAGCTCTAAAGAAGCAAAATGTGCAAAACTCAAGGAACTAAATGGCCTACATTGCTCTTAAAGCAGTAATATCATTCTGCATAGGACCTAAAATGCTGGGCTTATGATTAAACACCAAGCATATATTAAATTAAACCATCCCCCCTTTAAAAGAAGAGGTTAAAAAACTGCATTAATCGTTTCAGGTATGAGAAATGGTATGATAATCAGCCTCGTTTGGAGTCTATCCTGCTGCGGTTACGTGGACCGCTAATCCAAACGCAGCTCCTCTCCTGCACCTGAAAGCCCTCCTGATCCCGGCTGAATTCTAATGATTGAAATGAAAGGCATCAGCATGCCAAATCACACATAATGGAAAATCCAGAACAAACGCTGCGACCCCCCTGGCCTCTCCTTTCACCACACCACATCTTATTTGACTCCTTATCCCATCAGCAGAGGTGTAGACGGATGGGAACAAAAGTCAGATGTGCTTCATGCTTTGCATAGCATTGTTGTCCATAATTTTAGAGCACAGGTTGCTGATATTCCTGATTTGAAAATATCAGTTCACAAGTGCATTCCCAAAGCATATGATTTGACTGCGGCTGGACCTAGGGTCACTCTGATTGTTGATATTTTTCAAAGTAGCAGATTAATGCTGTCGGGTGTCATTACAAACTTCTGAAACTGGTTGAAATTTTTGCCGATCTCTCCTTCAACATATCCTCTTTGGGCAGAGCTGACCTATCTGTATTGTTGGCTGCTGCTTTCAGCTCCATGGTAGCTTGTTCAGATCACTTGCACTTTTGCATCTGGGATAAGTGCTGGACCTCCTTCAGTGTGTCAAAACAGTTCACCTTAAACTTGGACAAAGTTGCAGAGTCAAATCTAGATTATGGCACGTGCAGCGGTTCAGGTAGTTTGCACCAAAACAGATTCCCTTGCAGTAAAGATCTGCATCGTCTTATCCCGGGTAACGAGTTCACGGCACACAACCTCAAAAAAATATCAAGAAATTGGACCATATAGTATAATTCTGTACAACAATGTCCAGTTCTTCTTAGTGCAACCTAAATATTGCAGAACGTCAACAGAAGTTAAAATTTTTAGTGGACCCCTTCTCTCTTTCATATACACTCACACACCCGCGCCGTGGTGCTCCATCACTCCTGCCACCCCTTCATCACGGCGGAGTAGCCTAATCACTCACTCTGTATCCTAACCAAAACAAAATGGTGCCAACCAGTAGCTTTTAGCCGTGTTTACACTCCTAACTCCCCACCTTCCCACAGCCTCCCCTTTCCCCCTCCCCTGGTGGCTCGTGGCGGCATGGGTGATTAATTTGGGCCGTGCAGACGGGTAAACACAGGCCTATTTACATGGCTTACCCGCCACCATATTTATACTCAACAGGACTAAGCTTCAGATAGAATATCCTCAAAGCTCCATCTGTTTATTTTCTCTAACTGCTCCTTGAGCTCCATCCCGACACCCGTCCTCTACCTTCCTCTGCCTCCCCCTCATTTTAAGCCCAACTCCTGTTTCTCCCTCCTCCTCTCCTGACCTGCCTCATGCTCGGGTCAGATACGGAACAGTTTTTGCCCTCTTCCCACACAACTAGTTGCTGACACGGGTAAGTAACAGCAGATACAGTACAGTGCGTAAAGTCAATAAGCAACTGCATGCTGCAAAAAGAATGCATATGTATTACAGATAGCTAAAAAATGTGAACACTTTACACACAATTTTTTGCACCAGTGCTGTTAGTTGAGGTCAGATTTGCAAGTCTAATTTCAAATTTTGTTTTTTTGTTTTTTAGAATTTTCTTTAACCGTAGTCACGCCGGCACAACGTTGCAGTAAAAGCAGCATGTGAGCAGTGTGCATGTATGGCAGGGGTCCGCTCCATAAACTTAAAAATGGAACGAGCACTCAGGACGTTCAAATTCTCCTGAGATAGGGAAAACGAAAGCTATCATGGAGGACATCCTTGTCAAACAATAGTTTGCATTCTCGCTGAATGCCACTCACATACAGTAGCTTTCCTCCCCCGCACACAAAAGCAGCGTTAACACGAATGCGTCAGGATCTAAGAGTACAGTGGAAGTGCTCCTAGTCATGCTTCGCATTCCTTCAGCTGCTGCGAGCACGTAGGCCAGCCCGACCCCTGCTTACCTGAGGTCAGCACGCAGAAACCCGGCCAGAGGTAAAAGTGCACGTTATGCAATTCCTTTGTGCGGCTACACAAGACTTCACTCAGCAATGTGTGTAAGATGTTGGCAGATGCACGGCTTCAGAGGTGTCATTCTGCCCAGCAAAGACGAGACCTGTCCACATTTAAAGTAGTCTTTTACTCAGTGTAATGGCATGTCCACTTTAAACTCTGAAGGGTTAGGGTTGCTTTCCCCACATGAAGCTGAATTCTTCTCCTAAACCCATCTACTTCATCTCTCACCAGACTGTAAATGTGCTTCAATAGCCTGTTTAATCAACAGGTGAAGCATGTTGCAATAATCTCGAGTGGAAATACCCCCCCCCCCCATGTATCTTAAGTGGATTGTTACTGATGAAGATGCCAGTGGAAAATCCACACACACAAGCCCTGCTAAGTGGTATTAAGCATTCATAAAAAATAAATGCAAGTGGCATTAAATATACATGCAGAATCCCACAGTATAAAAATCGTGCTTGTGCGATCACTAATTTAATTACTGATCCACAGATTCTTAGTGCGCAATCTGTTCTTTAAAGATTTACTTTATGCCCAATACTGCAAACATATCATACAAATGTTTTCTCTTGCTGTGAATCCCATCATGCCTTTGGGCAGGGATAATTACTTATCAACACTAGAGTTCCTTAAAGGGGGTGTCCAAGAGCACACAGCCTGTCTGTTTGTCTGGGGATTTTTTATTCCACCACCTCGTGGAGATGATTTGTCTATTATCTCCGGTGGATTTGCTCCTCTCTTCATCTGCAGCGCATTACTGCAGTCATAAAGCTGCAAGGTCAGGGGAAAGGCAGGCAGGGAGGGGAGGGAGATTGGGGGGGCGGGGTGTCTTCGTCTCCCCAGACTTGCCTGCAGTCGAGCTTTACCCAGAAAAGATGTATGATACAGTTAGCCATCAAACACTCGCCGAGCACTGATAAATCAGCGAGTTTGGTCGGAGGCAAATATCCGTCATTACCTTTGCTATCGTCACGGCAATCGCGATGATCAGTTTTCCTCATCTCAGCTTTATGGATGCAGTCACAGTGCAGGGACAGAAGCAGGGTGAGTGAAAGGTCTCGAAGAAATAGCTGATCTTAAAACAAACGGATTTCATCTCTGTGGGAGTCCTGATTTTAGAAACTATAGAAAAGGTGGATGCAGTTGGATGTAGCCACCGTGGCATTACCCACTCCATTGTGACATAAAGTTTTGAAGCCTGAAACCCCCAGAGAGCGGGATGACCGGAGAGTGAAGTGCTAAGTTATGAGCTAATGCTTGCTAGCTTGGTTCAAAAGGTGCATCTTCAGCCTGTGTGGGTACAAGGGTGAGTTGTCTGCTAATAAGTACTAAGTACTAGAGCGCCAAAGCTGGAGAGCAAACTTTTTGGATGGTGTGGTAGTGAAATCAGCCAGGCCGCAGACCATATCGCTTGTCAGTTAATTGCAAAATAAAATTTTTTAAAAATGCACAAAGTTGAGTGGGGCAGTTTAGTCGCTCAGTTTAGTCCCGGTTCGGGCGTGTCCTACTGGGAGGAGGCCGCAGGGCACCCCCTTAATGCTGGGATGATTGGCACATTTTCATTAGAGACCAAAACCCTCCTTTGCAGACATTTTTATTTTTGCTGTAAAGTTGGCCATTTGACTCTCTTTTGGAACCAGCCTCAAGTAGCTGTCTGAGGAACTGCAGTTTTTGGTACTTTCATGTTGCTGAATTTTACAGCCGTGGAGGTTGCTTCTTGGGTCTGATTGCACAGAAGTGTCCACAAGTGCTACATAAAAATTTCCTCACGAATAAACACGAATGCATTCAGTTTTCTAGGACCAGAATTACTCTTATCAATTTCTCTACTGGATTTAGTCTTAAAACCAGAAGGCACTGAAGTACCAAAATATCAAGATGTACTCATCCTGTCTGCAAAAAAGACACAATACCAAGAGTGGTGCATGTATGAGACGGTGATTTCCATCTCATACATAAGAGGAATTACCAAATACTCTGGAAAATATCTCTTAGAAAACACCTCAGACTGATCTATAACCATGTGAATACCTGAATAAGGATTTTAGCTTAATCATCAGCATCCGTAACGCAGCCCACCATCATCCAACTCTCAGCAGCCACAGTTAGAATGAGCTGAAGGTAGCAAAGGGTCATCTATTCTATTCTACATGCAGACGCGGTTCAGCTAATACCATACTTCACAGACCGGCCTTAATCAGCCCCTGCACTGACAGTGTAATTATGGAAGTGTCCAGGCACTGCAGGCAACCGGGGAATTCTAATTATTTACAAGGCTGAGAAGAAGAGCCCATAGTTCATCTAAAACTTTACAACATGCTCTCTGAGAAGAGGGCAGCGCTGTAAACATTTCTGAAAAACAGAAATGGAGATGAGTGATAGTAGGGCATTTAAAAATGTGCCAGTCTTAACTGTCCAAAGCCGTGTGATGGACACAGGAGTTATATGTAAAGTATAATATGGTCACATGCACGGGCCTGAACTACATGTATGTGGGGAAAGTTGCTTTAACCATGGCAGGAAAAGAAAAAGCAGAAATGTAGATTATTTTTACTCAAAATTTCAAGTGGCTTCAGCTTTCCACACAAACTTTTTTGAGTGTAGGGTTCTATACAAACTCTGTCTTCTCATGACTGTCATGCAATATATTAGGAACACTTTTAAATGTAAGGCAGGCCTCTGCGCCACCCATTATAACCTCAATAATAAATATGAAGTACAATTTCCACCTTTTTACATCAAAACTAAAGCTTTGCAGGAGGCGGGATTCACGGCAGAGCTTTTGTATTGTAGTGTATTAGATTTTTGCCTAATGTAATGGAAGCCGAATGTATCCACATTTTATTTCCATAGTATATTTAAACTTTAGACAGCCTTCAGAGATGGCTCATTTCTGTGTTCGTGATGCCAGTTTTTCAGTTACTATCCACAGTTGACAGCCAGAGATGAGGGTAGGAATGTAGCTTGACCGGTAAGTCGACAACCTCGTTTTCACGGCCAGCTCACTTTCCCATAACACACCTGTACAACTGCATAACTGCACCAATCCATCTGTCAGTGCCCCACTCCATTCTTTCTTCAGTCGTGAACAAGACAAGAAGATATTTTAACCCTTTTCCGGATGAAAACCATAGCCTCAGACTTGGAGGTGCTAATTCCCATCCGAGCCGTTTCACACTCAGCTGCAAACCGCTCCATGCACATTAAGGATTGTGTTGATGAAGCCTTCAATGCTGCATCATCTGCAAAAAGCAGAGATGAGATCCTGAAACGTGGCTGTACATACGAGATTCTATCTAAAAAAATTACAAATCAACCTGTGACAACTGGAAAAGAGGGTCTGACTTATAGCTGGCAACGTGAACCAAGCTATCAATACAGTTGTACAAAGACCAAATACACCACAACAATGTCTCAATGCCCTGTAGTCACGAAGCAAAATGCTCCAACACCTCCTAAAAGTCTATAAAACACACACAGACTTCTCATTGTTTCTCCTCAATCTGAGGTTCAACTATCAGATGGACTTTCCTCTCCACTACCCTGGACTAGACTTCGCCAGGGATGCTGAGGAGTGTGATCCCCATGAAGATCGAACACACCATTCATGCCCCTTCATAAAAAGGGGAGCCACCATCCCAGTTTACCAATCCAAAGGTACTGTCCCACAGTGCTGTAGGGAAAAGCCCCGTAACATCCAGGGCCTTAAAGTAAAAACTCCAGTAGGTGTCTGGGCTCTCCCTAAGCCACAGGGTAAACAGTATTTTTATTATATTTATGTTTATGCTTAGTACTGACTTTGGAAATCACAGTTGACGAAACATTCTCCAGGATCGTCCCAGTGTCCTTTGACAAGGACAACTTTAAGTATTTCATCATGTGACTTTTACTAGTACAACTTCCTATTATTAGAGCTGTCAGAGTTGAAGACCTTTGAATAACCAGTTCAACTGTTTCAGACGTTTGCATTCTCACTTCTGTTTGGTAATGTGTATGGAGTCCAAGGAGAGCAGTGCACGTGAAAATGACTGTATTGGCACCTTCAGTGGTTTTAGACACCATTCTTCCTAATTTAAAATGTCATATGTCCATCGCACTATACACTAAGCTTTTAGGATCTCTGGACTTGCAGATGAGTTTGAAAAAAACTCAAAGGACTTGGTTTGCTTAAAAATAGTCAGTGTAAGCTAAAAAAAGATGGAAAAATAACACTAATAGATATTTTTTCTGTATGATTTACACATAAGCAAAATAATAAAAAACTCTTAAACTGTATTCTGACAGTTAACCAGTAACCTTACAGCATTCCTTTGCACAGAGCACCTAACTCAAACACCCTGGGCTTGTAGTCTTTATCCTCTCCACTTCACACAGCAACTGGAAGAGAGGCAGAGCAGCATCTTTCTTATCTGTGTGTGTGTGTGTGTGTGTGTGTGTGTGTGTGTGTGTGTGTGTGCTTGAGTACAGTAAAAGCCTAATCTAATCACCACACTCTCGCCGCCTCCTCCAGGTGTATTACTGTACCAGTGGTGTAATGCAGAGAGAGGGAGAGAGAAGGGGAAAGATAAGTAATATTGATCTGATGTGGCGATTGTCACTCTGCTGCCTGCCTTGAATAGCTAATCTCTTTTCTTATGGGTCAGAGGAAAGAAAAGGCAATGGTGGCAGCAGGTTTAACCACAGCCAATCGACAAATTGTCTTCAGCAAGGAGTGATCAAACACCAGACAGTAACACCGATGTAAAATGTGTCTCCTAGCTATCAATCCTGAAACTTTTGGGAATCCGTAGCAACTGGTTGGATTGCAGCACTACAGTAAAACACTCAAGTGCAATCTGCATCTGAGATATATATTATTTTTACACAGTTTGTTGCATATAACCCAGCCCGGGGGCGGGGCACTGTACTCCTAGGGATAAATGGGGAGGGTTGCATAAGAAGGAGCATCCAGTGTAAAATCCTCAAAGATGCAGAGGGTTGATGTGATAGCAGAGGACACTAGAGACAGGGTGAGATGGAGGCAGATGATCCGCTGTTGCGATCCAAAGGATCCTGGGCCGGTGGCCGAGTGTTTTGAGTTTCTTCTGTGAAGTTCTGTTCTTTGTTTTGTTCTGGTTCTGGTTGTGGTTATGCATTAGGATTTTAGTTTGCCTTTGTTTCCTGTTTAGTTTCTGAGTGAGTTCCTGTTTCCCTCACGTTGTCCCATGGTCTGTGTTTAGGTGTCTATCTATCCGGTGTCACGTCTGTTATGTTTTGCTTTCTATGTCCCCTCTTCTGTTATTGTTCCTTTGTATGTTTCGTTCCCATGTCTTAGTCTCTAGTCTCTTGCCTTGTGTTTGGTTTGATGTCCAAGGGTTCCCAGTGTGTTGTATTTAGATTTCTGTTATGGTCTGGTTTGGTTCCCTCTGTATTAAGTTTGCATGTGTGTTATGTTTAGTCACTTCCTGCTTTATTTTGACAGTCTTGTGTTCCTTGAGCTTTGTATTAGTCTCATCAGTGTTATTGTGTTCACCTGTGTTCTCCTGTTTCCACTCCCCTCATTATCCCTTTGTGTATTTAAGGTCTCAGTGTTGTTCAGTTCCTTGTTGCGTCGTTGTCGGTTTTTCCCTGCTGTGTGCTTTGTGTCTCGTTCATGTTTTTGCTGCCAAGCATTTTGGATTAAAGCTTTAAGTTATTGTAACCGCCTCATCTGAGTCCTGCATTAGGGTCCTCTGCCTTGCTTGCCACAGCCCAACGTAACAGAACCAACAAAAAGAAATAGTACAATGCTGCATATTGTATTGCAATAAATTTTATACATGATTTTGCAGGATATCATATATTCAGTTTAATTCAATTTTATTTATATAGGGCCAAATCAAAACAGTCGTCACAAAGCATTTTATATTGGAAAGTAAAACAATTACAATAATTACAGAGAAAACCCAACAGTCCAAACGACCCCCTATGAGCAAACACTTTGTGAGAGTGGGAAGGAAAAACTCCCTTTCAACAGGAAGAAACCTTCAACAGAGTCAGGCTCAGGCAAGGCAGTCATTTGCCGTGAACTGTTGGGGCTGAGGGTAGAGAGACAGGAAAAAACACACGCCGTGGGAGAAAGCCGGAGATGAATAATTATGATTAAATTATGATTAAATGCAGAGAGGTGTATAAACACTCAGAGAGTGAAAAGTGGTGAATGAAAAAGAAACACCCCCATCTGACTGGATCTTTGATTAATTAATACGATGGAGTGGGAGATTGCTGCTACTCCTCCTCCTCGATCTGCGCTTCAAGCATTCTAACAGTTAGTCAGGGGTGTTGACTTATTTAAACTAACATATTCATCCTGCTGTAACCAGGTTTCTGTAAGGCAAAAAGGGTCAATATGTTAATAAATCATTTGCTAACAGGGACTTAGAAGAGAGAGACCTAATGTTTAATAACCCACATTTAACTGTTTTAATCTTTTGTGCAGTTGAGGTTGCTATATTGTTTGTTCTTTGTCAATTTTTATGCTTAAACTGTTTTGTTTTGTTTTTTTTGGTGTTTTTTAATTTGTTTTTGGGGGAGGAGGCATTGCCTCTATGGGGATGAGAGCTGCTCCATTCAAAGTGGGATGGATGTCATCTCTGCTAACAAGACCAGGTTTTCCCCCAAAAGTTTCCCAATTATCTATAAATCCTGGTCTGATTGGGGAGGGGCCCAGAGAAAACTACAGTCTGGCATTGTTTTACACACTGATTCAATACTAACTTTAGTGACCTTCGATTGGTGTAACCAGGTGTCATTACTGCCAATGTATAGCCTTAGCAATTTCGAATTTCCATTAATTTCGCCTGCTCTGGGCCCTGGAAGACATTCAGCCATGGCCGCCGGTGTCGCTAGCTTCGCATTTCTCAAAACAGAGTCGCCAATAACCGCTACCGGATTTTCCAGGGTGCGGAACCAAGTCTCCATTTCACTGAGCCTGGCCTCCAAAGCTGAAAACTGGATACATTTATTACAAGTATTGTTACTTCTAAAGGAGGCTGAGGAATAACTAAAGATCTAACACACTGAGCAGGAAAGTGTAGGAGAGACAGGAGAAGCTATGCTAAACTAGCAAATCCCTAAAAACACACAAAGTGAATAACGTGAATATAATTTCCAAGTGTTTCAGCAGAGTGTGTGCTTTGGATAAAGCACATGAAGATTACAGTATGAAATAAGTTGTTAATTGAGCTACACAAATTAAGCTGCACTGTGCTCCATAACAGGAACAGGAAGTGAATCGATACCACACTGAGAGCCAATGCCAAGTGACAGCACCACCAAAAAAGAGAGTTCATATCCATTGTCTTAAACCTCTTATAGAGATTTTAAATCCTTGCTACCCCCTGTGACTCACAATGTACATGAACCCATGGCAAATGTATTACTGAGCCACACAGGCAAACAGTGGTTTTAAACAGCGACAGAGCAAAAGGGTCACAAGGTCACTCAGTAAAAAGTCTACCCCTCTAGCCACACCTTATGATCAGTTGTTAAGTCCTAGCACAAACAATCACAGAACTAAAATAATATCCAATAACTACTATCAAATTGAATTTAATTCATGGACGTACAAGGTTTGAGTAATAAACTATGTATTTGGTGATTAGACTCGGAGGAAGCAGTGTAGCAGAGCGGAGTCCCAGGAGTGGTAGGAAGGCGGGATGTATGAATGACAATATGAAAGACCCAAGTTCGATAGCACCAAGATTTAAAGCACAAGGATCACATGCTGATTTGCTCACAGAAGGCAGGAAAGAAAATTATTGGAGTGGAGGAATAACAATAGAATTTACTTTGAGAGTGTGGGAAAAATAGCAGCTCAATTGCCCAGGAATGAATGAATGAGATCTTCCTTATAGAACTCGCGCAGAAGCTTCATTTTTTCCAGCAGATTATTTTTATGAAACCATTCCTCTGTAAGGCCTGTCTGAGCCTCTTATACAGAAATGTCTGCTCAAAAAATACGTGCACACACAAAACTAGTGGTGAATTCATGGAGCGTACACTGATCAACATGGTTCTCAGCACTATGCATATGTCAGTGAATCAGAATCATTCCAAATCAACGTGCTCGTGCTCACTAATCTGCAGTCAGATTACCGCCGTGCCCCCGGCTGTCTTTATCGGGGAACACATTTAGCTTGAGGCGAGGTAACAATGTTTAAAAAAAAAAAAAAAAGAAGGCTGCGCTGCTAATGCAAAGAAGCGAGAGAAAGTCCAACTGAAGAAACTGAGCCCGTGGTGTCCAGAAACGGCACATTTTCCCAAAGACTTTCCACCAGCATGACAGGAAATGTTTTCTTTGAGACACTAACTGTGGCTCAAGTAATTAAAAAAAAAAAATAAAAATAAAAAAACCATAAGAAAGCATCTGAAGGAAAAGGAGCACTTGATCTGTTAGCACAAGATGTGAAACTCACTTTAAAAATGCCTGTTCTCCACCATCTGTGGGAGGGTGCAAAGCATATAGACAAGCGATGATGAGATGAGATGATGCCTATTAGAATGTGTTTTTAAAAAAAGTTTAAAGCTGACACCTTTTTCACACATTTTCTTCTTTCTTTGTAAAGACAACAAAACGCTAACTTGTGTATTTTTTGCTCTTCTTGGACCATTTTTGGTTCATGTTTTTTAAAAAAAAAAAAAAGGTAAAAAAGTATTTGGAAAAAGTACATTATTGTTGTCCAGGTTACTGCATGGCGTGTTTTGCCCGTGGTCTCTTGCTCTTCTGAATTTCTCTGAAAAGGAAGAGTTGTTTAGATCAAATATTACTTTTACATGATAAACATCTTCGAGGCCTACAGTTTTATCTTGTGCCCCTTCGGGGGTAGTCCCAGTCAGAAGATTGTGGTCCGTGTTCAGTTTCTGGGCCTGTCTTTATCGCTCACATCAAAGTGAGAAGATGCTGGTGCAATCCCATGTAGCTCTGGTGGTCAGGGGACGGTTATGAGTGGAGTGGGAAAAACATGTTGCTCCTCAACTTTACAGCATGCAAACTGAAGACTATCTCTTGCGCTTCAGTGCAACTTTTCTTCTTTCATGCGCCAGGCTAGGTTCCTCTTGTATCTACTTTTCTTCAGCCCCCCCTCCCTCCTCCCTCCTCCCCTACACATATATCACCCCCTTCTTCTCCCATGTCTCCACCTGGAATGAGAGAGGACGGATTGATGCAGCAAACACGCCACAGTAGTTTCCATTTACCGAGACCAAACATCAGCAGGCATATCTCTGACACCAAAGGGTCTGCCTGGGTGCCCTCTCCCTCGCACTCTCGCTCTCTCTCGTTCGCATCCCCTCCTTTCTCCCTCATCTCCTCCTCCCCTCGCTCCCTTACCCCCCGCCATCTCCTTTTAATATAGAAGCTGGAGATGAAAAATGGTGTGCTTTTGTTTATTTGCCACCGATGCAAATGCGACCACAGCAGGATTAGTGAGTTCTCCATCTCTTTGCTGATAGCGGTGGGAAGAAAGAGGGGATTTTTATGCAAAAAAGATCTCTCCCACCCTTGCTATGACAATTGCAATGCATCACTTCATAGACAGTTTTTAATCTGTTTCAAACCAACCATACTTTGAACTGCTGGGAATGTGAGATATACAACTGTGGGTATACGCCTGTGTGTGCGTGCCTGTTTGTGCGTGCTTGTGTGTATGTGCTGTATGTGTTTTCCTGTGATTAATCTTTGGAGTTGGTTTAAGCACACTGCTGACACAGCACAGATCTCGCTCTCCCTCTCTCTCTCTCTCTCTCTCTCTCTCTGTCTTTAACTTTGTCTCTCTGTCTGAATGCCCTTGGATTTAGCTTTGAATAACAAAAAGTTTGTCTCCTAATTCACTGTTCGTCCATTGTGTCCAACTTTTCTTACACTGTACAGCAAACTTAACTGGAAGACTGTAAACTAAGCTTCAACCAAGCATCTCTGTGGCTCCAGCAGTTTCAGGTTATTCTGTCGATTCACGTCTCTGCAGCAGCTGCAGTGTGGATGAGCTTTAAACGTTTCTGAAAGTGAAACAAGAAAGTATTTCTTGAAGAAATTCCTTTTTTCTTGTTGCTGAAGCAGAAAGTTTAAACCGTTATTGTTGTTTGGTGTCCGCTGGCCTCCCAGCAAAACCCATAATTTGGATTTTTCTTTTTCTTTTATCAAAATTTGAAAGTGTTCAAGTTCAAAAACAGGTTGGATTTGTTGATTTAGTTCAAGCTCAGTCTTTAAGATCCCATATGGACTGTTTGGGTGCCAAACAAATACCGAAATAAATACTGATGGTGACGCAGAGCACAACAAAAATATGTACAAAACTGTGTTTCCTAAAACTTCGGGCTTGGATTTGAGCTTAGAGTAGTAAGAGACATACCCCATACATATCGAAACTGGGATAAAACCAAGCATCCACAGCAGCATTTTGCACCAGGACGCTAACCTGGAAGACTATAAGTGCTGGTGCTGCTAAGGTTAGCAAAACACTGCAGACACAGCTCAATATGAGGAATGTGACTAACAGCTTCAAATCGCTCCTAAAATATGCCCCAAATTTTTTGTTTGGCCAATATTTAACCTTGTCCATTTAAAGTGTGTTTAGTTTTAAAGGTTTTCTGAGTTTTCTGTCATTAGAGTGGACCACTGGTCTAATTCTTCTCTATCATTTAAATGGCCGGGAACACACCCAGTGACGGCTGCCTGAGAGCACAGGGAAAGCTTGTTTGTTTCTTTCACCGTTTCTGACAATGCCACTCGTTCTTCCACGTATAGGTCTCAGTTAAGGGTCCGGGGCGCATTTCCCCTCTCGTTTGCCTGCCGTTGTTGGTTTACAGAGGTGGCCTAAACGTATGAGATTATAAGCTTTGTAGCAATGGATCGCATTTCACGTAGCCATATATCCCATAGCACTGAAGTGTATAGCAGCATGACAGAGATGGCTGCTTTTCCCTCGAGTCCATTTGCTCATAAATAAATCCTGTCTGTTTACTTTGATTTGCCTGTTCCTTTGATTCCACGTATTCAGATGCTAAGTGTCAGATCAAACCTTCAAACATCCGTCACCGAACCCACAGAAGAGAGAACGAAATGCCAAAAATCCAAAACTGTCATCAGAACACGCTTCACTGTCGTCACTCCAATAGACTGATACAGCAAACTCAGAGTTTCTGTTTAGGCTTTCTGACTGACTACACAATCATCAAGGGCTACGGGCACGTGACTGCATATCATGGAAAAGGGGGTAAAGGGAGGAAAACACGGCCTGTTTATCTTTGTTGCCGTTGTCGGCGTCCTGAGGAGAGAGTCTGGCTCTCGGTAGATACCAACGGGACGACACAAAGGCGAGATAAAGCGTTAAGACATTTTTTACTCATCAAATTTAATAAGCCTCATCTCAGACACACAGGTATTCAGCACGGTGCTTTCAGGGAAAAAGGTAAACACATCCATTTTGTAAGCTTTTGCACAGATCCGCGGGAAAAAAAAAAGAGAGGAAAAAAACAAACCTCAAACCAGCGGTTGACATGCATTCTAAGCATGTCAGGGTGACAATAAAATACACTATGAATAATAGAATAAACAGATACATATTATCCCATATGCCTCTCTCTCTCCCTCTGTAGTTGACACCTTGGCGGCATGATAAACCCCCATCTGAAATACTTTACTTTTGGAGCTCCACCCTTATTTCCTTCCCCTCGTTCGCTGTGGCGGAGGGGCTTACCTGTGCCCCGCGCGACTGACACCTAGCATTCGAAACAGCAAGCCAGGATTTAATCAGTCGTCATTATGGTGGAGGAGAAAGAAGCTGCGGCACAATGCTGACACAAAGACAGTCTAAGGGGATCTTTGTGCTGTAAATGTGCTCCTCACAGAGGCTGCGTGACAGCTGACGTTGAGTCGCTGAAACACTGATCCACTGTTTCCTTGTAGAGACATCGGGGTGAATACAGAGGTGCCATGGCGTGCGCTGAAAGCTGCCTCAAAGACCTGAATGCTGCACAACACCTGCATGGCTGCTGTGGCGGATTAGGGTGTCAACACACACAATGGCTGAGGGAACTCAATGCCTTTTGACTCACCCTCGCCGCCACCCCCTCTACCCCGATGCGCTCTCTGACGTCCTCCATTGTCAACCGCTCTATTTTATTTATCGCCACCACCACAGCTCAATGGGGAATTAAGGTGCAAGAAAATTGCGACAGGTTATTGAAAAATATTCATACACATTGAAAAAATAAACATTTTTCAGTTAAAGTTCATTCCTGACAGGGATTATCCCCAGAAGGTGGCAGGGGCTGTTGCTGTTTCCCCCATTTCCTGCACTTTGGGGACTTTGGTGACACCTGCCTCCGGTGCAGCCTTTAGCTCAGCTCCGGGAACAAGATGGCGGGAAACAAATGCAGCAAGGAAAAAGAATTCCTTTCCAGCGCAACAGATGGAGCCGAGAGTGGGCACTGGAGGAGGAGGAGGAGGAGGAGAGCGGGGAAGGATAAGGCAAGGCTGGTGAGTCTTCGGCAGGGAGAACTTGGCACAACGGCAAAGAGTGTTGGAGCCTGGCAGTGCCACAAAGAGCCGTGGCTCTCGATCCAGCTCGGCTCCACACCTCTCTGGCAGACATGCCATCAAAGGCTTTGTTTACACGGGTCTGTGCACTGCCGGGAACCTTGGAGAAAACAGAGAATGAGGTGCCGTAGATGTGACGTGTATGATGAACAACCGCCCTATTATGTTTCTATTGCTGGCAGGGGTTTATGTGACATTAAAGCAGCAAAAGTTGCAGCGTTTCTTCTCTCATTGCTTTCTCTCCGTCTTTGGTGCTGAGCAGTCACTATTGTGATGGTTTGACGCAGCACTTAATGCAAAACGCTTAAACGAGAGTGCTTCGAATCCAACACGTGGGAAATGTTCACGCTTACGTATCCCAGCATTACCAGACTTTCTATTGCACCAATAAGAAATGATAAAATTACCATAATATCTGCCAAAAAAAAAAAAGTTGTTTTGTGTTACTGTGTAACAGTATTGTGAAGCAGACCTGAGCACATACCCAATAAAGGTGGGCTAAGCAAAATAAGTTTGAGCTCATCTGACCAAAAATGCATAATAAGTTAGTATTTTATTGTAAATCTAGAGGTTTGAGAGGGAAGCAGACTCGTGCAGCTCTTCTGCACTCTGCTTTGGCCCCACAGATGCACACAGGAAGTAAGATGTGTTGGGACAGTAGGTTAAGCAAAGGCCTTTCACCTGGGAAAGTGGGGTTTGAATTCTGCATGAAGCCAAAGTTTAGCACGGACTCCCTTTTAGCCTCCATGAAGTGTGTGTGTGTGGTGGGAGGGGCTCCGAACATCGAGCTGCAGAAGAAGAAGAGCTGTTTATTTTCAAATTAGCCCCCCCCCCCCGACTGCAGTTTTAAGTTTAAATCTGCTTAAATTATGGAAGAGTATAGAAACAGGCTTTCATTTAATCTCTGCTGTTGAGTGTCAGTGAAGATCAGTGAAGACACCAACATATGAAAACTAATAACACTGAAAGTTATACACTCCCTTTTTTTTCCATACATGCATAGACAAATGCTGTACTTGAAATGATGAGTGAGTGCAAACTAACTGAAAAGCACACTAATATTCAGACACACTGGCTAAATAAATCACTCCAGTTTAACTCGGCTCACCCTCCATGTTTTATCCTACCCAGAGTAAATCTCTTTAACACTGCTGTAGCCTTCCTTTCTCTGCTGCCCTTCAGTGACAGTGTTAGCAGAGGAACAGTAATGCAGTAATGGCATCAGAGAAAGGGGCCCTAAGCGCTGGGCTTTGACGGCCTGCCTGCTGATGATGGATGTCTTCAGAACCTAAACTTCCCCGTCCTCGGCAGCCCAGAGCGCTGCCGTTGCGTGTTGGGATCCCCTCTTTAATGCCACAATGGATATTTGAGAATGGGAGTGTGTGTATGCATGTGCGCGAGTCTGAGAACATGCACACAGATGGCTTTAAAGTGCGTTTGCATGTGCTCTGTGGCGTTGTCTGTGCACACCAGACTTAGTGTGTGTGTGTGTGTGTGTCCTGCTTCAATGAACTTGGGAGAGTTGAAGGCTCTTAGCATGGAATGTGAGGGATGTTATATAAACACATTACCGACAGTACCACCGTACAGCCATACACACTGCTGGCGCCGCTCCACACTGCATTAGATGACATTTTATACAAAAATGGTGAAAATGGAGCGTCTGAGGGAGTGACGGAAGGTTTTCTGGTTCTCACCAGACTCTGTTTGGGTTGGAGTTGTTCTCTTTTTAGCCTCCTTTGACTTTGGATTGCTGACTATGCCTCCCAAGGGGACTGTCACGAAGTGCTGCGGTCATTCTGTCTGCATTCTATCCTGACGATTTAAATGGAAAGTTTAAAGGATTTAGTGAGTTACATTAAATGCGGGAATGGGAAAAGAGCTTTGCTGTCCTAAACGTTTGTCGGGCTCCTGAACTTTGGTAGCAGTCGAGTGACTTGAGGAAAACACGTGTATGATTTTTGTTAGTGCAACATCAGAATGCATGAAAGTGTCTTTATTTTCTTTCCCTC
Source organism: Bujurquina vittata (assembly GCA_015106715.1). Taxonomy (NCBI): domain Eukaryota; kingdom Metazoa; phylum Chordata; class Actinopteri; order Cichliformes; family Cichlidae; genus Bujurquina; species Bujurquina vittata. Next base: position 36,729 of record VUQK01004323.1, on the reverse strand, counting down.
ACACACACAGTGTGTGCACAAGTCAGTACGGTGCAGCGGTGCACTACCCAACCTGAGAAACCATGCGCCAGCCACACAAAGTTGACGTAAAGAGCAATGCCAGGATAGCTGGGCCATGATTCTGATATATTTAATCCTGCAACTTAAATGTTATCCAGTCTTTGGATTGACAGTGGGATATAATTCAGAGTTTTCCTTCCTTCCTCCTCTGGTTTTCATTAAGAAACAACGATGGTGTGGTGAAGCTGTATTGATCGTCATTGTCACTGCAGTGTCCTGAAGTTTCAAACGCGTTGACTCTGAGGTCTGGTTTAGGTTTGTATCTGTCATTGCTGCCCATGTTCTATAAATCATGTTTAAGCTTGTTTGGTTGCATACAAGTGAGCAGTACATGGGCAAGCAACGAGAGATTACACTTGCAGATATGAGATCCTGAAAGCACCCGCTGAAGTCTGACGGTGAAGTAGCTTTTTATTTGCTTTGTAAACAATGACTGGAGGCGTCTTGGCCGGGAGACCCGCCGGGGACATTGAAACATTGGCCGTATTCCCCGCAGGCTATGGCGGACGATGGGCTCCCAGGTTGATCTATATTCAATGCAATTAGGTTCAGGTGTGAAAACAAGACAGCTGCGGAATTAAGGGGAGTCTGTGTGGAGTTTGTTGAGACACTGCTGGACACTGCTTCAGCTTCTTATGTCTTCTGCTTTCTTTTCTTTCTTTTTTTAAAAAAAAGTCGTTCTGGACATTTTTGAGGATCCAACGTCCTGAACAAGTGAACCGAGGTAAAAACGAGGCAGGGAGGCAAAGACCAGCTGTCTGAGCCTGGAAAAGGGTCACATGGTCTACTATTCTTTTCCTTATTTTCTCCCTCTTCACACTCCTGCTGAGCCCCGCCACCTGGTAGCAACCGCTCAACCCAAAGCCATTTTCACACGTGCACGGCAGCACTGAATATTTCTAGACCTTACTCGACAATGGTGCGCAGCAAAGTAGAAACGCATGCCGTCTTTAGACGGACATATTTGTTGTTATGCCCATTTGCAGTCATGTGAGAACCCACAGGCCACCATGTGACTCCGCTCCTGCATGCTGGACCTGGACAGATCCTGACCCGAACCACACGAGTATTTTGAGTAGTGAGAGCTCAGACTTGGCTAACCTGTAACGTCAGCTTTCCTCCTTCTCGCCCTCCAATAACAGCATCTTTTTTTTTTATGCTGTCATTTTTAATGAGTAGATGCATCTTTATTTCATCTGTTATTTTTTTAGGCTTATATTTTTTCTGAAAACAGAGTCCTTTCAATTTAAATGACCCGAAATTATTTTTAAAATTTCAAAAATTTCAAAAATATCCAAAATGGAAATCTGAGTTGGTGGATCACCAAATGCGATCTGGTGGCACGATAAAAGCAGCCAACGCACACCAGCACATTAAAAACATATCCATGCGCCAAAAAGAGTGTAAACAAATACAGAAAAACGTGCACGCTCGCAATCAAACATACACACGCGTTCTCCCGTGCGCGCCAAAACGAACACACCGACTTTGAAAAAGCAATTAATTCCAGATAGCATGGACATGAAAGGCTGTGGGATGCTGTGAACATTAAAAGGCACAGAAGCCTGAGCGTTGCTTTCCTGCCTGTCTTTAAGGCTTCCTCAATCCGGGCCCTTCTAAATAGGATTCAATAATGTCCAGGTTGCTTGTTTGTAACTTCAAAGATTTCCCACCAAACGGCTTAAGTCCAACAGAGAGGGGAAGAGAAGGAAAACACTGACAACTCATTAAATGTCAGCGTTCACTTTATTACACTGTACTCTGCCTTTCTGCTCCACCAAAGTGGTTTCACTCATGATGGGAGAGCAAGTTGGAAACCTGTTCTCTGTTGCTATTGGATGAGGCCAGGCGCTGCAGGACCGCCGTCTCAGGAGCGAAGGCCGAGGCTCGTGAAAACCTTTGAATTTTGCACCGCTGATGAGGAAGAACTCAAGAGGTGCTCAGCGTGACAAACACACCACAGTCACTTGAGGAAAGGAGGAAAATGGTGATGAGCTGGCATCATCGGGGTGGCTGCGGCTCAGGAGGTAGAGCAGGTCATCTAGTGCTCGGAAGGTTGGTGGTTCAATCCCTGGCTATTCCGGTCTGCATGCCACAGTGTCCTTTGAGCAAGATACTGAACCCCGATGCGTTTGTTGGAGAAAACGCTGTATAAGAATCAGTTGGCCCTGATAGGTGAGGTCAGGCTGAGCTTCTCAGAATAGCTCCTGCATGAGCAAACGTATCAGTATGGAAGGTTTATACCCGCTATCTTTTTAAATCTTTTTAATGGGCTAAAACTGAGGCATGACTGAGTTCTTGCGATGTAAAAAAACTTAAAGGTTTTTATCTCCAAGTTGATGTTGAGCATGTGTGACGTGTATGTAAAACTTTGGATGCACGTCTTGGCCCAGCCGCCGCTTTGAGTCCAAAACGATGCGTTTTGTATCAGTTGCAGAAGACGGACACGACGCCCAGACTGATTCAATGAGCCATGCCGGGGGAAAAAAAGGGAATTGTGTTACAGGTGATCAAGAGGGAGTGGGGGGAAGAAGAAGGAAAACCAGGAGGGTGCTGGCCAACCTGTGAGCTTCTTACAAATTTGGGAAACAGTTCTCGAACAGATCTCCTCTCCCTTCCGCTTCCCCCCCCCCCCCCTCCCCACCTCCCATGTCCGTTAACCCCCCTCATAAAGAAACAAATGTTTCATCACCGGGGGACGAGCACACGGGGATGTTTAACCAGGCAAATGGAGTGCCTCCTCCTTCTCCTGGGCCGCCAACAAACCGCTGGCTGGGAGAGCGGCCAGGAAGCGAGGCAAGAAAGCCAGTCTGAATGTCAGCTGGCTGCGCTCCGGCTGCAGCGCCGTTGTCTCCCAACACACTGAAAAACACACACAAGCACGCGCAGCCGAGCACACGTGCGCATCAGCACGCGAGTGCACGCAACACTATACGTACAATGGTGCACACACATCCACCCTGTCGCGCCGCTCGTGCTCAGAATCTGAAAGAACGACTGCCCGCGCACACCCAAACACACACCCGTACACGTGCACGGCCCGAGTTCCCTGGCAGCGCGTCTTTCCACAGCGCAGGCCTGTGATACTGAGGCTGAAGGAATTTGCTGTGGATTACTTCTGGACTGAGGCGGGCAGCTTTGGCAAGGAGCGGCCAGGCCACTTTGAGGATTTAACCAGCAGCAGCAGCAGCCACTGCCTCCCCACAGCCCTGGGAGATGCCCAGACACCGGCAACACACACACACACACACACACACACACACACACATGCGTATCATCTCATGAAGTTGTATGTCAAGGATTCATTGAAGATGAGGCCGCTGAGGAAGAATACACAAACACAATCAGCTGAAATATTTCAGCATTTTGTTTTAATCGAGCTTCAGTGACCGAGTCCAGGATCCAAAGTTACAGTAAGAACGAGGCAAAGGGGAGTAGTGCCGGCCCTCAGCACTGTTGAAGCTAACAGATTAAACTGGGTTACCGATGACTGCGTTAGTGGTGTCTCCTAACATGAGATGGCGAGAGAGGCAGTGTGAGAGGCTGGGATCTGTCCCTTTGTGAAGTAGTTATCCAGGGAATGTCGACGCTTCTTTTCCTCTGCCACTCCCTGGCCAAAATCTCAACACTGGCTGTCTCGGGGAACTCTGTGTGTCCACACACACACGAGTGTGTGTGACACAGTGAAAAAGAGAAATACATAAAATACATGTCTGTCCTCTCTTCACCCTGTAAACTTTGGAAGAAACTACTCTATCCCACACTTGGACTTGACACGGAAAAATCCCTCCAATTTGTTTTTCTTGCCCTCCTCCTACAAATCCAAGCCTTCTTGTTCGAATGTGAAAACCCATATATTAATCATCCTGTGATAAATGATAAAGAGTGGAGCAAAACAGAGTGGAAACGAAAGCCACGAGGGGGGAAAAAAAAGGCAGTGAAAGAGCAGCGGAGAGTGGATGGAGGAGTCAGGTTTCAGTAGGGGGCAATACTAGGCTACACACCGAGAGAGCTGAGACAGACTACTCCCTGCAGAAGGCACAGATCATCTTTAACAGCAGCCATACCTTTGCACTTACTGCTCCTTCATATTGCTGCATCACTGCTGCTCGGACGGCGTTTATCACTGTGGCCACGGTGGTTTTGTTGTTGCGGGGAATTTTTCAGACAACATCCATTAAAATAGCCACCGCTCTGCAAGAGGCATCGTAGGAAGAGTTTGCATTAGTGAGGAAGTTAAGATATTGTCTCAGGTGGATTTGCCAGAAAAATAAAAGCTGTAATTCAGAGTCTGTCGTGTGCATTGCATCCAGTTCTTTCCTACTGCCATCATTTAAATGCTCAAACAAAAATAAGGCATAACATATGATGCTAAGTGTGCATGCTAATCATGCACGGTCGCTCTCCATCCGCACTCATCAGCAGCTTTTAATCTACCCAGAATTAGCATATTCAAATGGTTTTCCTAATGACTATTATCTGTCAAAAAGGTGTTTTCATACACGAGAGTAGCGCTAACTTGGAAGCAGCAGAGACAAAGCTCGGAGCAGGGGGCACAAGATGCTGCCGTTTGATAGCCAGGTGCATGAATGGCTTTAATAGTGTTGCTTTTAATTAAACATTTGGATTTCAACTTTGAACTGTCAGCGCTGCCAATGCTGTATGTGCGGGGGGGGGGAGCCGGGAGCGCTGGTGTGAATGGCATATCACAGGCTACGGCTGAGGTGGGGAAAGGCAGCGTTCCAGCGTTCAGGCCACCGTTTGGCGCGGATGACTTGAAAGCGCATTTAACACGTGTGCACGCACGTTAGCGCGCTAACGCACGCCGACACACCAAGCGCATGCGAACTCTTTTTGAAATTTTATTCTTGAGTACAAAAACAATTAAGAGCGGTGGTGCTTTGATGTGCGGCGCTGCCCCGCAGGTCAGGAGGGAAAGTGTTACTTTATCTTAATTGAAAAAATTAAATCATTAACCTGATGCCACTGTTTCTGAATGACAAGTCATCTGCTTTTCACTCCTTCCCAGCTCACCCTTAACTGGCAGAGAGGGAGAACATGCTCGAGAAGAAAGTAGGGGGGGGGGGGCAATTTCAATAAGGCAAGAAAGAGAAAGTTTAGTGGGTGTAATTTGATTAATAATGCTAAACGGACACTGGGAGGGGGCCGAGATAGGACCGAGGGAACAAATTAGCCAACACAGCTGGGGAAGGACTCTCTTCGGCAGGGTATCAAAGGCTCACAACACCGCCTTTCTCCTCCACGCCTCCGCAAACTCAAATTGAAATTCGGTATCTTGTCACAAGAGCTTCAGAAGTGTCTTCCTTTTATTGGCTTCTTTTTTCTTTTAATTTCACTCATTCTTTCTTTTATTTTTCTTAGTGAAACATAAAAAAAAAAAAAAAAATGTATTTTTTTTTTAC
>VUQK01004314.1:3231-25427 GCA_015106715.1 Bujurquina vittata | reverse complement strand
AATGATTATTCTATTTTCTAATTTTCTTGAATTTCTTGCCCCTATTTAAGTAATGTTCTAATTTATATTATGAAAGAAAAACGGCCATCATTACTTTAGGAAGTGAATGTCAGTCAATCTATAAAATTTCAAAAACTGCAGTCAAACATTATGATAAAACTGGCTCCCATCAGGACCGCCTCAGGAAAGGCAGACCAACAGTTACCACTGTGGCACAGGACAGGCTCATCAGTTACCACTCTCAGGAACCTAGAGTTAACAGCACCCAAAATGCTTTGCTGCTGAAACTGCTGATTTATTCAAATTCCAAGGCACACTTGAAGAAAAATTATGCAGTGACATGCCATCCCATCTGGTTTGCACTTAGTGGGACCATCATTTGCTTTACAAGAGGACAATGAGCCCAAACACACTTCCAGTCTATGTAAGGGCTAGTTGACCGAGAAAGAGGGTGATGTAGTGCTGTGTCAGACCTGGCCTCCACAATCACCTGATCTAAACCCAGCTGAGATGGTTTGGGACGAGTTAAACTGCAGCGTGAAGGCAAAGCAGCGAACAAGGGCTCCAAATCTCTGGGAACTCCTTCAAGACTGCTGGGAAACCATTTCAGGTGATTTCCTCATGAAGCTGATTGAGAGAATGCCAAGAGTGTACAAAGCTGCAATCAAAGCAAAAGGTGCCTACTTTACACACACACACATATACATGCATATATAGAGAGTGTTGCTGATTCTAAATTGGCTGTGGGTCTGTCTGTCATAAATCCGTCCATAGGAGAAGGTCCATAGTTCCATAGAAGCTAAATAGTTGGTTTATCAATTACTTTTTTAGATCTGGAACCACACATATATGTTTGTTTATATTATATTTATTAAAAACAAAAAAATCCTGGCCAGTACAGACTATGAACACTATAAAACATATCAAACAAAAAGGTTGATCAGTTCTAGTCATCTGTCCCCTGCAGATACATTCCTTTTATTATGCAATCAAAAAATAAAGCTATCATTATGTCATGTGTTCCTCAGTTCAGGCAAACACTGCAGTTAAATCAAGCCCTTTGGGATTCACTCCAAAGTTATCCTATCAATCACATTCTTCTGACAGAGAACACTATCTATTATGCAACCAAAGTCCTGCCTGGGTTATGCTGTTAAAGTATGAAACACACTTTAAATAAAAGAGGAGAACCTTATTGTGCATCTTGATAACAGTCAAAATGGAACCAGACTTTTGTATTTGACACCATCAGTATATTTTCTCACAAGCAGCAAGCCCTCTCACTTGTTTCTCTTATAGATTTTCTTGGCAAAATTGAGGAAGACAGAGTGAGGAAGGTTTTGAGCATGAATAGCGATGAGTTTCTGTAGGCGCTGATAGCTTTCCTCTTCATATTTTTGGTACAATGATGGCATGTGCAGGGTGTTGTACAGCGTTTTGACCTTTTCCACACTGGCTTCGTCAGGTTGTCCGTAAAACCCCTGAGGAGATGAAAATGAACTTGTTAACACATGCAAATGACTAGTCAGGAGTCCACAAAAGGTGGAAACAGAGGCAAAGCAAATGGCAGAGTTAAAAGGTGCAGTTTATAGACCAAAAAGGGTGCATTACAACACTCCACAAGGGGTCAGTACTGTTTCCGTTAAAGACACTGGAGCTGCGCTATTACATAAAGATTTTTAAAAAAATTAAAAATAATTTAAAGGGGGGTCCACACACGAAATGACCAGAGAGCATACAATGTTGATGACATTCAGCATCATCAAGCAAGGATGTACAATGTAACAGCTGGTGACATGACGTGGGAAGGTCCAGAGGTAAACTACCAATGAAAGCAAAGAATGCCACGATTGACACCTGAACAGGTGGTAAACACATCAAACAGTTTCCCAGGCAACTAGAGCCTGGAATATCTGCTAGTAACCAACTTTCAGCCACAAAGTGAACTGTGATGATATGGACAGGGCTGAACAGACAGTTTTGTTGAAAATTTTCTGTTATGACACATGGTTGAAACAAACAGTCGATTGATTACTGAACCAGAAACTAGTATTGATTTCTTTCAGCGTGTCAAACGAGATCAGACGGGATCGGGTGGCTTCGGCCTGGTATGGCCGTAAGCCTAGCATGTCAAACGGATGCAAGCCACCACACCAAGCTTTGAAGCACACAGCTGCATAACTGTCAGGACTAAATCAAGCTGCAGGCTAGGTGGGGACGTCCAGCAGACTGTAAAGTTTGTTGTAGTTGGATGTAGTTCAATTTGTTGTCTGAGAAGCAGATAACAGAGTGAGCGAGAGATTATTTCTATGCTACTGCAGAGTCCAACGATGGTATACACAAACAGTGCTTGCCCTCTTGTTTGTATGAAAGATTCTCTCTCACGCTGAGGGTAGACTGGATATTATATTAACTCACCATCGCCTCTTTGGGTACAAAGTACTATCACAAGAGGGTGAGGGCTAGGGCTAGCTAGTGAACTTTCTCCTTTCTCTATATCTCCGCAACATAATGCATGGATGCCCTTAATTATGCATATTTTGCTCATAATGTTAGTTTAAAAAAATCATACAGGCTGCATCTTTAAAGCATAAAAGTTAAACATTATTCAAATAAAAATCCTACACATTGCTATAATTATACTAAATGATTTATTATGCATTATTTCTGCATGACGTTTTCTAGCTACTGAAAAGTCCTAGTTTGAGACATGGAATAACTGCACAATATTTTCAGCAACCTAATGCTGCCACATATGTATTCATTTTACTATATGAGCCAAACAGAAACATTTGGTTTATGAGGCCAAACCTTCAGCTCTGCTTTTTGCTCAGGAGTCATGATTTCCAGGGCTGTCACTACCAGCCAGCTGCATTTGTTATCCTGGATGTCTGTGCCAATCTTTCCTGTCACAGCAGGGTCACCGTAACAGTCTAAGTAGTCATCCTGCAAAGGAATACATCAGATGGTTATTAAAATAGGTCAGGAGCGTATTACGCAACATGTGCAGCTAATGAATAAGAAATGAATGAAAAAAATATGATGCTATGATGGTCAATGATGAGCAAGAGTAGTTACCTGTATTTGAAAGAACTCCCCCATCTCAAGTAAGATGTGTTTGGCATTACTGTGTTCTTCTTCACTGTTGATTCCTGCCTAAAAAAGGAAAAGGTACAAAGAGTGTGACACAACCATTTTAACTCCCTTTGTGTAAAATAAAATGTTAACACACTCACCATATACATTGCAGCTGCCACTGGGAGGTAAAATGAGTAAAAGGCAGTCTTGTATTTTACAATAGCTTTATACCTGAAAGACAATAAAGAAAAATAAATAAATATACACTGTAATAACACTCTTTCCCCCACCCAAACAGCCGCTCCCCTTTTTACCTTTCCATAGTGAATCTGCTAAGGTCAATGTCACCAGGTGGAGCCGTCATGAGGTCCAAAGCCTGACCGAGCTCTGTGTGGAAAGTGATCTGAGGAAAAAAACAAAAAACAAAACAAAACAATGACGGTTTAAATAAAAACCTGCCCATACATGTGACTTTAGAGCTGAAATCATTGGTCAGACAATAAATCCGCAAAAACTTTAACAGCTGATGAACCATCTGAGACATTTTTAATTAAACATAAGATGTTTTGAAATTTTTCTGTTTTTTTAATGACATTAAACTACATATGCTAGCTGACTAAAACATGCATCAGCAAGATGGCAGTGTTGGCTCCAGCCTGTAAAATACATTTTTTTTCCCTCCCCCTTTTGACTCCATACACTCCAGCCATCTCCCCGCGACCCATTATTGGATAAGTGGTAAAGAAAATGGACGGATGGATGTTTTCCATTTTTGAAGAGTAGTTTGTGGACAGTGGACAATGCTGAAGATCACTAAGTGTTGCGCTGGATTTAACTATGTAATATTAGATTGCACAAGCCAGGCAGTTGAGTGAAACCATGCATAACCACAGTCCCTCTTCAGCAGAATCTCAGTGACTTTTAAGAGCAGCAGACAGTTGCAACAGAAATTGTATGAAAAAAGTGATTTATTGCCAAATGCTGCCAAATGCACAAGCACACATTCAACAAAGAAGACTCACCTCATTGAACAGCTCTAGTAGGTGAACATAGTAGGGCTGATCCCTGCAATGTCTGCGAAGTAGTCTGTAGATTGACCCCTCTAATAGAAAGGAGTCATTAATAGCATCCAGACCTATTCCATCCTTAAAAAAAAACAGGAAGGATTTATATGGGAAACCAGAGAGAACTGTGAAAAAATAAGTAACCACAACACAAACTTATACTAGTTTCTTTCTAGAATACATCAATTCTCACCTTCTTGTACCAGCAGGGCTGTCCTCTCCGAGTCACAGATCCATCCATGATATCATCTGCCACGAGGAAAAATGCTTGAAGCTGCAAGCAACAGACACACAGTAGCAACACCTACATTAGAGAACGTAACACTTGTGCAAAGTGTCATCACGGCATTCAAGAATCTGCTTGTGAGACAAAGTTATAGAGAGATGTTGGGCTGCATATCACAGCTACCTTCCTATCAAAATTTTATAAAATCCAACCTAAATGTTGTAATGCTCAAGTCACAAACCAGAAATAAATTGACATGGTTTAAGATTATTGAAGCTGAGGATAGTGTGAATTTACTGGTTAAAAGAGTAATAGCCTACAGTTTCTGCTGAGTATTGTGCAAAGAAAAATATTCTCATTAACCTCAGTTTAACTTTTGCTTCTGGTAACCAATAACATAAAAACACAAAACAAAACAATCAAATTTGTCCGTTTCTTCAAAGTTTCTCGACTTCTGGAACTATCTGAACACTTGGTCCAAAAGCCCTTCTGCTCCTGAAGTCTTTGCAGGGGGACATAACTATGTAATACAACCGTTTAACGCAACTATATATCTCCCTTAAACAGCTAGACTCTAGAACTTAATATCTTGATGTTCATTTCTTAAAATAGATTTTGGAACAGCATTAAAATCAGCTACATCTGGCTGTGACCGTCACAAATCCTCACCAGTTCAATGCACCAGCCAACCAACAGGGCCCGCTGAACTGTGTCCTGGTTAAGTTGGGAGGGCGGGACAAGTTCCCTGAGAGAGCCAATCACAGACAGTCCTCGGTTCCTCTTTCCTCCAGGGGTGTTGTATACCAAAACCTTAAAGCAAAACATGTACACATGATCTTCAACATATTATTGCACTCGTTTACAAAACTCAGAAAGAGACCAGTCAAACATACACACCTCTCTCAGTCTTCTCAATGCGTCAGCCAGCACGGGGTCTGTAAAGTCCCTCTCTGTGAGCTCCCTTACGAGCTCCTCAAACTGGTCTTCAAACAGCTGAGGGTCTGCCAGCAGCGCCTTTTTGTTGTGCGTCCCATTGCTAACTCCGTCTCCCTGCAAAGATGAGGAGCACAGCAGGTGAGAGGCGTTTCTTAACCTGAGGGGGGATCCGGTCAGCCACACGGTCCGGATGACTTTATGGGCATTGAAGACCCAGCTCAGCAGGCGTCTCATTATTCTTCCGTCCAGATGTTCCGAGCAGTAACAAGCAAGCTTGCGTCAAACGTTTCTACGGGTAGCTACTTAAGTAAAATCACATGGTTGCTCCAGGTGTGGAGCAACCAGGTGATTGTGGAACTTCGAGGCTAGCTTAGAGCCATCATCTAACAAGCAGAGTGGATTAAGATAAAGAGACGCTATTATTAGCTACCTAGTTCCGTTGTCAGAAGAAGAAGCGTTTGCTGACTTTAGCTTATATCGTTTTCCATCATCCAGTCTGTCCACTAAGCTCGCTATAGCGAAACGAATGGAAATATTTTTTGTTCATGCATATGCTTTTACTTACCATAGTGACGCCGTCTTCTTATCCCAAACTGAACGATGTAATACAATACAAAAAGTCAGTCTTCACTTTCTCAGTCTGGCTGTCAAACTGGAGTCTGTGAACGTCTCCTTAAACCAGGATATCAGACTGTAGTTTGCTATGTCGCTGCTGCCTGTTTTATTACACAGCTTTCGAACTATATGTCCCAATGTACTTTGCGAGTGGTTCGTGTGGGCGGAGTTTAAAAAAAAAGGCTCCATTTGACATTAAGCGATTTCATTGGTTTGCGGCATCGAACCAGGATGGGCTTTCACAATGGTTAGCCTATAGGATTTGACAAGAGGCGGAGCTTAAGTGGAGCGGCACGAGTGGAGAGAGAATGAATAAAACAAGGGAAATTAAGAAATGTATATACTGTATATACAGGTGGGTCAATATCACTATAAAGTAACGTTTGATGTGCTCATCAGAATCAGTAAATTATTATTAATATGTTACAAAATAATGACAAATTTATGCATTATTACAAATGTGGAAACACTGACTGGTCTGTTCCATTCAAGCAGTGTAAAAAGGTATTAAAATGAAAATACTTTTTAAATGTTCTTATTACTCATACTAAATTCTTGGTTAAAACAAACCATTTTGTTTTTTTTGTCTTCTATTTTTTTAAATTTTATTCAACATTTTGTGCATGTCCCTAAAACTACTTATCACCCTGTCATCATGAAGTAATTGCCCCTTTACGAAACCAGTTAATGAAATCAGTAACATCAAAACCCTGAATCTGTCTTTCTTCAATAGAGCTTGAAACAACTGCAGCAGCTGCAGTGAGTAGCTACACTTATATTTCCTAATTTTCATGTCATTATGTTTGTAGTTAGATGTTGTCAACCTTAACATCTCCACCCTGTCAGAGGAAAAGCTGATTAATCAAAAATGTTTTCAGAAAGTCAAAATATATTTTGAAAACAGCATGGGGTCTCCTTCAATAACCAATAACTTTGGTAGCTGATGGCCCACCATGTGCTTCTTGGATACTGATTTAATCCAAAAATGTCCACCCTGTCACCAAACCCTGCATGAATAGGTGGACTTTGCATTGTATAGTTGGGATTTTGCTTAATTTCTTTACATATTTTGAAGAGATGGTGAAAATTTGAACTTTTTTTCCTCAAATAAGGCTCATAAGGCCAAAAATTGGTCAATCATTGGTGAGTTTTGTATTGTCTTTTTAGAACAATGAGTACCGTGGAGCAGAAACAACAAGGTAATATTGGAAACACCATGATGCTGCCCCAGACAGAGGAGATGATTGGATAAAGATAGAAACACTGGAAGAAGAAGGGTATCCCTGAGCTCAGTGAGACAGAGAATGGGGCAAAATGGGAAAAAAAGAGCAAGAGAGGCAAGAATCCTTCTGCCTTAACTTGCTGTGGGACAAATGCATCAGTACAATTGAGAGTTTTTTTTTTTAAGTAACATCCTTGTTTCTACAAGATACCATCCATCCATTTGCTTCTGCTTATCCTGTTCAGAGTCTATCTGTCTTAGGGTGAGAGGCGGGGTACACCCTGGACAGGTTGCCAGCCTGTCGTAGGGCCAACACAGACATGGACAAACATTCACATTCACGTTGTCATTCTCACCTATGGGCCATTTAGATTAGCCAATTAACCTAACCCCAGTAAGTGCATGTCTTTGGACTGTGGGAGGAAACCAGAGTGCCCGGGGGAAACCCACGCAGACACGGGGAGAACATGCAAACTCCACACAAAGAGAGAGGCCCGGGCCAAGGTGGAATCGAACCCAGGCCTTACAGATGGTATTCTAAATGTGAGGCAGCAGTGTTAACCACCAGTGGAAAAGGGTAAAGGACAACACAACTATCACAAATTCTTTGAAGACACAAGCAATTTTCAATGATTTCACTATTTTCAAAAGCTTTATTTTACCAAATAAATATTATTATTGAGCAAAGGACAAACTAGCTATCTGAACATGTGCGTTGTATAGTCATAGTTTTATGAAAATGTATCTATTTTCATATGACTTTGTCCTTGACAGGGTGGACATATTTTACAATGTGCTCATTCTTTATCTGCTTGCAGTAAATTCATAAAAAGTGTGGGAGCTTTACCAACATGCATTTACAACAGCCTAAGGTCAACTTGATACAATGCATATTAAATTAGTTGGGAAATTGTAACTTTTTGGACAAATTTTGATTTCCAAAAGGCGCTTTTTGTTGATGTTGACCCAGGCACGTCCCACCAACATAGCTATTTTACAGTGTTGGCAAGTCTTGAGCTCATTTCTTTGTGTTTTCCTTCCAAGTAATCAGACTTACTTTAATAAAGTGTTCTTGAGCAATAGCTCCCCAGGCTTCCAGAAGGCTTTTTTCTGGGGACATTGGCAACCTTTTCATTCATCTTTTGAGTCATTATAACCAGAATATTTACAGATAATTTCAAATTAAGCCGCTTAACACTGACCTACTGTATGAATCATTCAAGCATAGAAATGCACCTAATTCATGAGCCAGCATAACACACAACTTAGCAAATTTAGCAATTTTAGATTGCATCTTGTTGCAAAACACATCATTTGTTTCAGTTTCTTTATTTTTATTCTGTAAATAAATTCCAAAGATAACACAGTTTGACAAGCATCAAATTTTTGCACTAACAAGTTGATTTCCAAAGTGGAAAATCTGGCATAGCTGATGCATCTGGCCCTTCAGCTGATCCATCTAATGTTGGACAAATAAGGGTGGCTGTCAAGAAGCCATTTTTAAGGAAGGAAAACAGGGGAAAAGGCTGAAGTATGCCAAATTGCACAATAACTGGACTGAAAAAACAATCTTATTGTACAAACTGATGTACAGCATGTAAGGAGGAGGTCAGGAGACAGGTACAATAGCGAGTGTCTACATCTGTAAAACATGGTAGAGGCTCTGTCATGGTTTGGGGCTGCATTTCAGCCAGTGGTGTTGGAAATCTTGCCAAAACTGATGGAACTGTGAAAACAGAAAAGTTCCATCACATATGATCCATTATGTAACACCATCTAGAAACCTTATGATTGGTAATATTTCATTTTTTAACACGACAATGTCCCCAAATACACTGCCAATGCAGGAGAAGCATATCTGGATAGTATTGTTGTAATACTCGACAATGATTTTAGTCTCGAGAACGCTTTTTGATGGTCTCGGTCTTATCATGGACTCGCTCGTATTTGGTCTTGGTCTTGTCTCAACCTTGGAGACTGTGGACTTGGGATTTTATTTCAAGACCAGTCGAGACCTCAATTGTGAAAATATCTCTAAATTGCCAGAATATTGTCCAATTTATTTGTTAACATCCTTGCTTTTATTGGATACAAAACCTACAGATTCAAATCCAAGCAAGATTGTGCTCCCCTGCCTATATATTACCTATATTGATACCAACATTGGTATTGGTATTGATCAATACCAGTGTAATAAGATTGATTCTTTAACTTTAGTTCCTCTCCTGTATTCAGTGCTGCAGTTTCATCACAGATGCAAGCTGACTGTTTAAGTGCTGCTCCTGTCACAGCACAGAGCAGGCACACTGTGCTCCTCCCCATAGTGTTTTGACATTATACCACCATGTGACATGTAATATATTTTACTTGTGGGGAAAAAAGGAATTTGCTATAAAACAATTCAAAGCAAATTCCCTTTTTGTACAGCTTGTTTGTTTAGGAAAAGATCCAGAAAATTAGCGGGATTTTTTTTTATCACATTTTTGTATTATACTTTCTGAACACTCTACCTGGGGGGAAAAAAGTTTTAATTTGTGCTTGAATGATTATTTTGTACACTTCATTTATGAAAAAAAAAAATCCAGACATCAATGTAAAATTGCTTTGTGAATATTTTATTGTTTCAGAACAATAAATTTTATTTTGATAAAGTATTTTCTCTTTACCTATTCTATCCTGGGTTTTAACTAATTAATGATTCAAAGGAAAAAAATCACAAACCAGTTCATCTTCATGAAAATTCTTCATAAGTATTAAAAGGTATTTGTATCAGTATCAGCGATACTGAGTTATTGAGTTATACGGTGTTATTGACAGTGCTGAGACCCTCCTCCTGGCTCTGATTGGTTGCTTTTCACCGAGAGCAGTTCAGGTGGAGGAGCTCGATTTTTTTTTTACAGATTATCTGTCTCTTTCTGTCACAACATGGAGACAGTTTTAACAATATGTAAAAAACAGATTTTTAAAAATAGAAGTTACATACTGCAGCTTTAATCTGTATAAGAGAGAAACTTGTGGCTTTAGTTCTTACTTTCAATGATTGTTTGCCACTTTTTAAATTTTACACATTTAGCTATGTGGTTTTGAAACAGCACTCATTTATACAAAGATTGTTGTTGATTTAAAAACAACACAACTTTATTGTTTATCAAAGGCAGAGAAAAGTAAAGACTTTTGTAATGAACTTTGAATAATTGTTTTACATTCTGTGATAAATGATGGAAGTCACCCAGGAGTATTAAATAAAGGTGGTTAAATTTATTTCAGCTCTGAGTGTTTAATATCTAGGTGTTTTTATGAGAATGTGGACCTTTCAGATCAATTTGAGAAGTGATTTGATCATGTTTCACATTTTATTGTGTCATGTAAAGTGGGGCACCGGTCTTGGTCTCGATTCGGTCTTGGACCCTAAAAGTCTTGGTCTTGTCTTGGTCTCGGGTTAGGTGTTCTTGACTACAAAACACACAGTGGAACACTATCAGTCCTGGATTGGACTCCCCAGAGCCTGGATCTCAACATTATTGAAGCATTGTGGCATCATCTTTGCAGAGAACAGAGCATAAGGCAGAAACATCCAAAGAAGAGCTTTGAATGCCTTTCAAAAAGCCTGGAGAACTATTCCCGAAGACTGCTTAAAGAAATTACAAGAAAGCTGCCTAAGAGAGCTCAGGCTGAAGAATAAAGGTGGTCATACCAAATATTGACTTTCAAACCCATCAGAATTGCCCAAACACGTTACTCCCCTTATATACTGTATTTCCATGCATTTTTGCACTTATTTCAATAAATCACTGCACTTCCCATTTTCCTAGCAAAATATAAAGAAATGAGTTGTCCAAGACTTTTGCACAATACTATATTTGTCTATCATTTATTTCATTTCATGAAATACATTGACACTGCATTTAAAATCTGGAATAGGTGTCATATTTTGATTACATTTATTGTTCAGGTTTCAAGGCTCTGTCCCATTAAGCCCGCAATACAGATATACATTTCTTCAAATAAATTAAATTTTATGCAAGACAGGAGGTAGAAATACAGCTCAGTGCCTTTATAAGTGTATGCATGTGCCTGCAAGTGTGTATGTGTGTAAATTTTTAAAATTAGTTACATACATATGAGTGTATCCAAAATGTGCCTTTACTGATACGGATTCAGTATCATCACTTAGTGAGCACACCAGAAAGTCTTTCTAAAGAAAAAAAAAAAAAAAATTTTTTTTTTTTTTAATTTAACTAACCATCAGTAACTCGTAGAGTCCACAGGGACATGTGCTAACACATTTTTGTGAAATCTCACCACAAATTCATCTGTACTTTTACTGCAAGAGGCTCTTCATGTCATCAGAGTACAATTTACACCTATTTATCTTACAGGATCGAGCTGCTTTAGCCAGCATCATGTATTCAAACTCTATTAAAATCAAACTGGATACGGAGGCATGTTTGGAATCATCTGGCAGGAAACTGGGAGCACTGCAGATCCTTGTCCTTAGAACTAGCTATGAAAACAAATACATTTTAAACGCCTAATATCATAGGGCTTGGGTGCAAGAGGGAAAAAGAAGCATAGTCAAAACATGCAGATAAAGACATTCTGAAGGACATGTTACTTAATTACAGACAGTCAGGATTTAATGCACAGGGGTCCTGCTGTATCGCCGGTTGTAGCAAAACATGCGCACAGGCAAATGAAATGACCGTGTCCAGGGGCCACCCACAGAGTGCATTTCAAAGGCTGAGCATGTGTCTGTGGCGTGCATTATTGTCAGTGTTTGAATGCTGGCTGCCTTATTTTTTTGAAGGCCTTAGTGTCTGTGGAAAAAGTGTGATTGAATTAGAAAAACACAAAATGAGCAACTCAGCAATGTGAAAGCATTTGTCCTCACATGTTACTTTATCGGTTTATCTTACATTGTACTCAGCCGACTATACGTGTATTGATGCATTTTGTTCAATCAATGGAAGACAAAGAGTTTTCCTTGATCACTTCACCTGAACAATCCTGTGAATGAAGAGCAATGTACAAAAGGGCCAGAAGCATATTGCAACCCATTGTGTAACAGACTGAAAGTAAATGAAAGTGTTTTGAATGCTAGTCAAGTTCTGTTTCCAGTCTTGAGAACAAGTTTTTTCCAGTTGATTATTGAGAGGGAGGAGGTCAATGGTATGGCAGAAAAGATGCTTCCAGTAGGTTGAGCTTGGCCAATGGTTGGGATGTTCTCCCAAGAGACCGTCAGAAATAAACATCTAGTGAGCACTGCTGTTGATCTGTGAGGGAGCTCTTGGATGTTGTTCACATGATATAGAGCACCACTAAATAAGGCCATTTGCACAGCTGGGTTCAAGAACTGGAAGTGAAGAAGAGATAAAGGCCGGAAGACAATATCTCAATAGGCTACTAGATAGTTTCCCCTACAACCCTGTCATCTTGTATGCCATCGATCTTCCTCCTCCACCCCTACTTCACTCTCCTCTTCTCCTCACAGTGCAGACTCTGAGTAGAGAGCTCCTGATGACCCATGTGGTGCATGAGGTGCCACTAATCGACGTAGTGAAGCTGAGGAAGAAGAGCTTAAATCTCCACAGCTGCGCAGGTGGATCCCTTCAGGCACCCGGCTGCTGTGGTGCCGGTTGTGTCGACTGTCACTGTGGGAATGGTGATGTCCACGGCGATGAGGATGATGGGAATGATGGTTGGGTTGTCCTCGGCTTGTGCTCCAAGGCGTCCGCAACACCTGAAGATAATTTTATCAAGTTGTGACAAAGTGCGGAAGGTTTGCTGCAAAGGGAAATTACTGAGCTTAATCAGAACTGTTTGTCATACCTGCTCCAAGGGCAAGTGGTTGGCACCCTCAGCTCCACTCCTTCTCTTAGGCCCCTGCCCTGTGCTGCCAGCATGCTCGGATGAGGGTGCCAGGTTACGTTTGGAGCGCTGCAGGAAGCGAGCCACCAGAACCCGAGTGACCTGAAGTAAACGAAATGAGATCAGAGAATGAGCAGGCTGCAGAGCCATTTAAATTTGTCAGCTTACTGCTCCTGTAACTTCCATCAGGAATTTTCTGACTTGCCTTAAGGTCTCCAAGAGAACGGTGGCAGTCTTTAGGTAAACGTACTGGCGACGCGGGTGCAGGTTTGGAAGGGACCTGGACTCCCGTGGCTGCCAGTTTGATGCTGCCTTTCCTGGGCAGAGCAGCCACTGGAGGAACGGAATTGCGGGGCAACAGACACGCTTCAGAGGATGGACCTTTGCATAAGAAGAAAAAAATACACGCAGAGTTATAATGCCCTTATAGCTGATCCAGCAGCAGGGTTGCCAGCTCTGTGTGAAAAAAATCAGCTCAATGCCAAGTCAAAAATAATCTTAAAAAAACCAGACATGGGCACCGAGCAGTGGAAACCATTTCAACAAGGTGTGTGAGTGTGTGTATGGGGTTGATGTGTTGGAGATGGATGCTACTGATCTGCAGGGGGCTAAGTATAAATAAATGATCTTTCCATGCATGTATCCATCCAGCTCTCATAGGACGAAAGGCAGGGTACACCCTGAACAAGTCAGTGCCAATTACTTAATTTAAAATATGGATCTTTATTTATAGATTATTAATTTTATCCAATCAGCAGACACAAATAAATAAATAACCGGAAAAACACTTAGTAGCTGCAGTCTGAGTAGAAAAATGCCACAAGAACACTGCAGACCTCTCCAGAGTACAGGGCAATATGTGTCAATATTTTTGTTCTTGCTATATAACAGAGACTTAAATAAAGTTTTAGGGAGAGTCTGGGACAAAATTGCAAGCCAAAATTCTCTGAGCTGATAGAAAACCAAAGCAGTGAAACACAACCAAACCATGCCAAAACTAAATACATAAAGAAAGGGGAAAGTAAGGGAAACAAAAAGGCAGCTCTTCACTTACAGAGCTGCAGGTAGATATAACTAAAATTTAACAAAATATAACAAATTAGGCTTCCTATAATCTTATGCCTTTGATAGAGACGTAAGGCCTGTCGTCACAGATGACTGGACGACATGCCGCATCAATAACTTTGCTGTTTGAGCATCTATCATTAGAAAAAAGCATGCAGATAAGAAGCTGACGAGTATGTTATTGTTTCCACCATGTGACCTAATTTATCAATATGTAATCAAATCACTGATAAATTTAGATGTTGTGGAAAAGTTTCATAAATCACATGCACATTGAGGCAGACTCGTGTGTCTCCTCTGAAGCGTTAAGTTTCCTGTTGTTGCTAAGAGGGTTTGATGAACGAGGGCCATTAGCAGCAAATGAGTTGAGCGATGTCTCTTCAAAACAACATAGACATGATTTCTTTGGGGATTTCTCCTTTTAATTAGACAATCTAGCGTAAAAAGAGATGGAGAGGAAGAGAGAGGTGGTGATGACGTGCAGCAAAGGTTCAGATCGTTAAATAAAGAACATTTTGCACATTGGGCTGACTGATTGAGACACTTGAACATCCAATCTTTAAGCCCCATAGGAGAGAGCTCTTACCTGTGTCTATAGATGCCTTGCTGCTTCCAGAGCCAAAGTCAACTAGAGAAATATAGGGTTAGACAGGTTATGGGAACTGTTTAACTAGTTTAGGACATGTATTTATGCTGGTATCTGACTTACCTGTCTCAGTAGAGGAACCCAGGCCTGGCTCACTGTGAGACCTCACAAGGCGTAGAAAGCCTTCCCGGTCTTTTCTCACATTTTCTCCATCTCTTTCACTCTTCCCAGCCCTCCGTCGAAGATAGAGGGGTTGGCGTGGAAGGGGTTGCCCGCAAAACTGCTCACTGGCAGCAGACGAGGATGAAGTAAGGGGAGCAGAAGAGGCTGGGATGGCTCCTTGGACTGAGGGGGTGGATGGGTGAATTTGAATCTCTGGGATGGAGGATTGATGTTTAGAGGTGCAACTCCCTACTGCTTCCAGCTGAGAACAGCTACTAGCCAGCATAGCCTGGCGCCGCAGTACTGGAGACCTGGATGGCAAAACGGGAGAACGTCAAAATATATGTCTATGTGTCGTTACAGTTTTATCTTCTGATTCTAACCTGGCCCCATGTTTCGCACTCACCTATAGGTGGTGGTGGCTGTGCTGGGTGAAGAGCAGGAGTTGGACCGCTCTCCTCTGATGAATCGCCTGGCTCTCGGCCCTCCTGCTAGAGGACTCTCTGGTGTTTGAGATGGTGGGCCACCTAAGTTGATATACTCCCCACCGTCTCCTCTGTCTCCAGCCTCATTAGTGTTCCTGTTCCTCAGCCCAACCTCCATGAGGCAGGAGTCCTCAGAGGGGGAGGAATCATCAGGGATGTCCACAATCTCTGACATTAACAGAGATCCACTGTCCATGGACACTAATAAAAAAAGATAATCGTTTAGTATGAGTTTATTACAAGTTTTTTAAATTTAATTTATAGCACAGTTTGAAAGTTTTATGGAACTCCTTACCATACTTAAGCAATAATATTGTCAGTATTAATTATGGTATAAAGGTTTTTTCCTGTTACAATAATGCAAAGTTTGTACAATTCTAACTTGCCTGAAAGTCAATATATGGTATGACCGTCTTTATTTTTCAACATAGCCTAAACTCTCTTAGACAAGATTTCATTTCTTTAAGTAGTCGGGAATAGTTCTCCAGGTTTCTCTCAACTTCTTTGGATGCTGGTGAGCTCTTCTTTTCTTCTGTTCTCTGTTAAGATGATCCCACACTGCTTCAATAATGCTGCGGTCTGGGCTCTGGGGAGACCAATCCATGAGTGACAGTTGTGTATTTCTACTACATTGGCAGTGTATTTGGGATCACTGTCATGCTGAAAAATTAAGCCTTAACCAGTCAGATGCTTTCCTGATGATATTGCAGAAAACTTTTCCGCATTTGTAATTCCATCAGTTTTGACAAGATTCCCAACACCACTGGCTCAAATGTGGCTCCAACCATGACAGAGTGTCCACTGTGTTACAGATGGCTGGACACACTCACAGCTGTAACTCTCTCCTCCATACAAATTGATGATGATTTGAACCAAAAATTTCAAATTTGGATTCACCACTCAATAAGACCTGTCGCCAATTTCCAATCCAGTTCTAGTGTACTTTGACATGCAATGTTTTGCCAAAATTATTCACTCACCCATCCAAAAGCACTGAATTAAAGTATTCCAATCACTTCCAAGTCCACAGGTGTATGAAATAAAGCACCTAGGCAGACTGCGTCAACAAGTTCAGTAAATTCCAGTGTGGTATCGTGATAGGACGCCACCTGTTCAACAAGTCCAGTTATGAAATTTTCTCACTAATAAATATTTCACAGTCAACTCTTAACGATATAACAAAGTGCAAGCGATTGGGAACGACAGCAACTTAGCCACATAGTAGTAGGCCACGTGAAATCACAGAGTGGAGTCAGCGAATGCTGAAGTGCATAGTAAAGTCCCTAACTTTGTGCAAAGTCAAATGCTACAGACCTCTAAACTTCATGTGGCCTTCAGATTAGCTCAAGAACAGTGTGTCCAGACCTTCATGGAATGGATTTTCATGGCTGAGCAGCTGCATCCAGGCTTTATATCTCCAAGCAAATGGCCCCTTGATGTTCCAACATGACTGCGCACCAGTGCACAAAGCAAGGTCCACTTGGATGAGCGATTCTGGTGTGGAAGGAAATTGACTGGCCTGCACAGAGTCCTGATCTCAACCCGATCAAACACCTTTGGGATGAATTTGAGACTGTGAGCCAGGCCTTCTCATCCAACATCAGTGTCTGACCTCACAAATGTGCTTCTGGAAGAATGGTCAAAAATTCCCATAAACATACTCCTAAGCCTTCTGGAAAGCCTTCCTAGAAGAGTTGAAGTTGTTATAGCTACAAAGGGGGGGCCGATGTCACTGACGTTCATTTGCATGTGAAGGCAGATAAGTGATACTTTTGGCAATATAGGGTACCTCAGCCTTTCTCCCTGTTTCCCTTTCTTTAGAATGGCTTCTTGACAGCCACCCTTTCATTGAGACCATTTCTGATGAGGCGTCAGTGGCTTAAGTGGCTTATCAAGCAAATAATAATAATTTAAAAAATAATAATAAAAATATTCCCCTGAAAATGGTCTGATACAAGGACTGGACTGAAAATGAATGGAAAAGAAGCCAATGTCCACACAAAGACTCTGAAAGACCTCCAGAATGGCTGGGGAACTATTTGCTCTGGACCACTTTAAAAAAGACAACAAAGTCTGGCTCCTTAGAAGCCAAATGATGGGTGGCGCAAGACTTTTGAACAGAACTTTATGCTTAATGATTCTATGTCTCATGTTGAAATACAGATCTGATTACTTCAATATAGTTAGTGTAAGTAAATATTGATTTCTATGCATGAGCAAATCCACGTATTTCCTTTTAGTACATTTCTGACAATTTTAAAATTACTGTCACTGACTGAAGAGGTTTTAGATCTGATAACGCTTAAATTCCAGGTATAGTAAACCCTAAAATCAAAGGCAAAGCTTGTTTTTACTCTATAGAGCTATAGTGTTTTCTAATTAATTTGCCCATCTTTTCGCTGTAGAGAGATCTACCTTTCTGTTGGATGGAACTAGATATCACTGGACTTGTAGTGCTCAAAGTGCCAAAACACAACCCACCCACCCACCCACACAAAATCCAAAAACCCAGCAGTAATGCCCTTTTCACAAATCATGGCAAAGGTACTCAGAAAACCAAAAAATCATAGGGGATGGGATGTTATTGACGTATTTCACAGCATTTTTTATATAAATAGCAGGTAAACACTGATTTAGCTAAAACACCTGTTTGTGTACCTGTACAGGTACAGAGCACTTATTAATGTGATTATTAACACCTATACTAACCTACCAAAATGATTTTAATTAGAATAGGTGCATTAATGTTTACATCATGAATCTCTCATCACAAGTAGATACCTGCTTCCTTTGGCACTGGGATTTTATTTGAGGGGTGAAGTGCCCCTTAAGGTTTGGACACTTTTAAATTAATAATTATGCTGATTTTTAGTAGCTTTTTCCAATAAATGTTAACTGTATAAATGTCACAAAATGTGGCGAGAATGACATCTTTTGCCTTCAAATTCTTTGGAATAATTTTCAGTCTACTGATGTTAAAATGTCCAATTTTCCAAAAATGGCCTCTTTTATACAATTTTTTAAAAATATTCCAAATGCAAATGGCTCTGTGAAAAATGTGTTCTGTTAGCACACCTTCTCCACTGAATGCAGTAGAAGTTCCTCTCTCTCCAGACAGCTCAGTTCCGTGGGGGTCAAACACTGTTGCCTTGATAGTCACAAAAGACAAGGATCAGCATGGTCACTAGGTACAGTATATCACACAAACACATTTACACTCAACAAAAATATAAACGCACAAATCCAGAAGGTTAAGTTAATATGACCTACCCCTTAACATGTCCATGCACTCCAGGAGGAATGGGACAACATCCCATAGGCCACTATTGACAATATGGTGATGTTTATGTGCCGCGGATGACACCAACGGTGGACACACTCGTTACTGAGAGCTTTGAACTCTGAACCACACTGTGTTTACTTTGTGATAACACATGGACTGTTGCATAAAGATCTGAAAGACCGTTTGCTACTGAAGCCTGAAATGATACTGAGTGTACATTTTGCTTATACATTGATTAGTTATGAGATGAAATAGAGAAACTGTTTTGTGCTTTTATATTTTTGTTACGTGTACGTGCATGCACATACTAACCTGGCTGGCAGCTCTCTGTCCCATCACAGCTTCATAAGGAGGAGGGCAGTCAGTGGGGTAGAGGGGAACAGGGCTCTCCATGGAGCCATTATAGGTGATGCTAAATGTGGGGACAAAAATATTAATAGTTTTCTTATAATATGTAGCTGAGTCATATAAGTGAATGGCTATTACACATTTTAAAGGAGTGATATTGATGCAAATTAATTGCATGTTTAGTACCTCTGAGCATCTGTCTCAGAGCTGCAAGTGTACTCAGGAGGATAGTATGGGGGTGGAGGGATGGGTGGAACAAACTCCTCAAAGTCCATGATGTTGGTCAGGAAGGCATCCTGAGGAGTGGTGCATTCTGGGTTGACTGCCCGAGAGCGATGTGGGGCCAGCTGGATGGGAATAACAAACAGGGTTTGAAACATAAAGTACTGTGAAAAAAATATTTGCCACCTTTCTGATTTCTTTTTTTTTTTGCATACAAAAACATTTTACAATTTAATATTAAACAAAATTTACCCCTTTCTTGATGATCCCCCAAGACTTTTGAGAAAATATTCTGTGGACTAACGAGACAAAAGTTGAACTTTTTGGAAGGTTCCAGTCCTGTTACATCTGGAGTAAAACTAACAGCATTTCACACCAACAGTCAAACATGGTGGTGGTAGTGTGATGTCTGGGCCTGCTTTGCTGCTTCAGGACCTGGATGATTTGACTCATGGAACCATGAGTTTTGCTCTCTACCAGAAAATCCTGAAGGAGAATGTCCGACCATTAGTTTGCACCCTGAAGCTCCAGCGGACTTGGGCTACGCCGGAGAGCAATGATCCGAAACACATCACCAAGTCCACCTCAGAATGGCTCAAAGAAAACAGGAGTGGCCTAGTCAAAGTCTGAAGCAGACCGAGATGCTTTGGCATGACCTTAAACAGGCCATTCATGCTTGAAAACCCTCCAGTGTAGCTGAACAAAAGACTGGACCAAAATTCCTCCAAAGTGATGTGAAAGACTTATTGTCAGTGATCTCAAATGCTTGATTTCAGTTCTTGCCGTCAAGGGTGGCACAGCCAGTTCTTAAGTTTAGGAAGTACTTTTTCGAATATGGCCAGGTAGGTTTGGATAGCTTTTTTCCTTAATAAATAAAATCATCATTTAAAAACTGCATTTTGGGTTACCTTTGTCTAAAATCTGTTTGATCATCTGAAAAATGTAAGGGTGACAATATGCAAATAATAAGAAATCAGGAAGGGGGCAAATACTTCTTCACAGCAATGTATATTCTAATCTCTTAAGGCAGCAGTACAGCACATTTGCAGGGTACACATTTTAAATGTAAAATGCGCTGCGTCTGTTCTCACCAGGTGCAGGAGGTCCAGGGAGAATATGTGGATACTGCAGGTCACGGTGGACAGGGTACAAATTATGGTGGAGAGAATGCTGAGACCACATGCACTGAACAAAAGGTCCTGCAGAAAAATATGCATTAAAAAAAATCTGCAGTATCGTTTTTCAGCATTTTAGTTGTTAGTTTGCGTAATCGTTTATGTGCAAAATGGATTTCCAGTGTGAATGAAAAATATTCTACCTACCTTCAGCTGTTTTCTGACTGAGTGGCACTCAGTATCCTGGTTGAGGATCAGCTTCTCCTCATCTATGGAGCAGGGGTCTGTGCGTGCACAGCACACACACAGACCATTTTCCACCTAAACACATTAGATCGGTGTGAAACACCAGTCCACACACCAAAAGAGCATACTTACAGCTATTCCTGGCACACATGCATCTGGCTAAAAGGACATTTTAGCATGAAAGTGGAAGACAACACTTGCATAATGTTGTGCACTGTACCTTGCAGGTGAACATAGATTTGACCATCTGTGCATTCTGACAGGAGAGCATTGAACCGGCCAGACTGAGTATCACACACACTGCAGACAGCAGCATAAACAGTGACACCTGTGGAGATTCACAGAGATGTTAGAGTGTGGCATGCAACCAAAGACCACAGCAGGATATTTTATGGTTTAAAAAGCTTTCAACCAGAGTGAAGAAACCAGAGTGTTCAGTCAAAGCGCCTGTTTTAGTTCCCAAATACACCAAAATCTCATATGCCCGCAAACCCATTCTTAAGCTTGGTAAGTTTTTAACTGTTTTATCTCATAAAACGTTATGCACAGTGTAAACACAATATCAATTTTTTTTTTCATAAAGATGTAGAAATGTTAAAACTACACCTTGACACAACACCCCACAACAAAGACCCTCAAGGTTATATAACAATACACAGCGCACGTTTTGAACCTCAGCTTTTATGCCAACATGGATGAAAAAAATTAGCTGTAATATACTGTGCATACCACCAGTGTCAGAGGTCTTCTCCATGAGATTATTCCAACAATCCCCGATGCCACCACCTGGAAACAGAAAGCATATGCACCATGAAATACCCCCTTTAGGATATCTGCTGTAACATACTCTTAGTGCCATTCACTTTCAGCAGGATTTACACTTACAAAGAAACCAGCCCAGAATGGACAGGACTGCCTTACGCGCGGAGTGGTGGTGAAGGCCATGCTGGTGAAAGAGAAGGCCAGGACCATGGCTCCCAAGCCCAGGTGGCACAGCCCTAGGTAAAGGAGCAGTCGGGCCCCACCAGGCCCCCGGCCAGACATGCCCCTGCGGCTGTCTGACCAACCCCGGGACCCAGAGGCTGAAGCCACGCTGCTGGAGTCTGAAGGTGAAGGCATGTTTGGCTTGTGGAGGAGGCAGGGAGAGGTTTTACGCTTACAGCAGGTTCATAAAACAAGTTGTGTGGGCAGAAGCACAGGAGAGTAGGAGAGAGAGTGAGACATAAATGCTGGCTTCAGAGCTCGACTCTGTCACAGTTATGCACCAAATTCTCCACTGGCAGGTCCTGCGCAATGTCCCATGGTGCGCATTATAGTCCAGTCAGTGAGTCCAAGAACTTTGTCAGCAGAAAGTTGAGAAATGAGCTACTACACAGTCGCAGCCACCATACTCACCTCATTTGACGTTTCAGCCTTTATACTAAGTCCACACAGCGTCTCTATCACCCCATACAGTTCACCAGCCACTGTTCCTTATATAGTAGAGTCTGCGCCATTCTCCTGCCCAGCCGTTCTTTGATTAAAACACAAGCAGGCAAATTGGGCAATTCTTCTCCTTTTAAATCTTCACATTATTGCTATTATTTGCATTTTGCTGCTTTCTCCTCTCCACCTTCTCTCTTCCCCGTCTCTCTCTCTCCTCTAGCCCGTGGCATTGCGGTAACCAGAGATGTGA
>VUQK01004313.1:2084-17140 GCA_015106715.1 Bujurquina vittata | reverse complement strand
CAAACAGTTTCATTCTTCCTCTCTGTCTTCCT
Source organism: Bujurquina vittata (assembly GCA_015106715.1). Taxonomy (NCBI): domain Eukaryota; kingdom Metazoa; phylum Chordata; class Actinopteri; order Cichliformes; family Cichlidae; genus Bujurquina; species Bujurquina vittata. The sequence continues at coordinate 17,108 of VUQK01004313.1, read as the reverse complement.
CCTTCCAGTCTCTCTCTCTCTCTCTCTCTCTCTCTCTCTCTCTCTCTATCTCTCTCTCTCTCTTTCTCTATCTCTTTCTCTCTCTCTCTCTCTCTCTAGCTCTCTCGCGCTTTTCTGAATAGTCAACGTCCTAATCTGGGTCATTAAACACCAAACTAGTTATTAAGTCTGTCTGTAACCACTGCAGGCTAGCAGACAGACATGATTACTAACCTGCCGTTCCTGCCCTGAAGTCATTCCCTTTAATGCCCTAGCAGCACTTCAAAGCCAGTCTACCCCACAGCCCAAATCTAGTGAGTACTCACACTAGTGTTTGGGGGTTTAGCGGGCTGCCGGTTTCTCTTCTTGTCCACAAGATGGTGCATATGTCCAAGGAACACGCAGCAGCCTGATCACAACACCACTGCATGGCTGTACTTTTTCCTTCGGGTACACAGTGTACTGTGATAGGATCACAAAGTGTTTCGTCTGCAGTCTTCATGCCATGTGATAACTCGTGCTGCATGGCAATGATACAAATCTGTACTGCTTTCATTATGATTTCCCGCATCTGCAAATGTATGATTTATATTTTCTTTACATGCTGACATGTCTGCATTTTAATATTATTTGTAAATTTCATGATGCAGTACTGTGTTGCCATGCTGGTTTGTATCTCTGAGTAAATGCCAGACATATGGGCAGTGAGTCTGACTGACAGACCTAATCTTCCACTACCAGTTAGGGCAGAACCGCCCCCTGCCAGCCCCAAAGGCCTCACCACATATGGGCAAGACCCTGGGTTGTTTGGGCCCCAACAAACCAACCCACTCTCCTGACAGTGAGGCCACTGTGTGGACGTCTCAGGTGGATGGTTACTCTCAATTTCCCCTTGCACAGCGACGAGCATCCGAGGGGCTGTTGGCCTTGTGTGTGTTCAGGTGTCAGGGGCTGGGTTAGAATACTGGCTCTTTATTGAGCCCTCTGTATGGAAGATTATAGTGGAGTCCTTGCTAGTAACCTGATTCTAAATCACACTGACAGATCAGGCTTCTGCTCCTTTAATAGCATGCTTGCATGACTTCTGGGGTTGCACTGATGGTGGATGCTGAAAAAACAACACGTGAGGGGTGACTGAAGCCAGAGGTTATTGTAGTTTTTTTTTTCTTTTCTATTTTTTTCTGAGCATTCAAGTGACTTCGTTGGGTGAGGGAGTCCGGTGGACCCATGTACATTTGTATGTTGTCTATGAACCCACTGCTGTTCACCTGCTGTGTAATAATGGCTAGTTCCTCAGTAGATGCTGCTTACCGTGTTTCATCAGCTGGTTTGTTCTTCTGCGGCTAAACAATCTATGAGATGAACTGACCCTTTGGAAAACTCTGGAGCTATTTCCAGCTCTGCTCCCAAAACCAAATCACTTTTTAGTTTTCTTTGGCATCACATCATCACACTTCTAGCACTCTGAATGAAAAGTAAATGGTCAGCCTTTATGCAAAGACCACCTACCCGTCATTTAATCACACAGCTTCTCTCCAGATTCACATGTTAAGTAAACACAGCGTATAGTCATGTCCAAAAGTCTTGAGCCACCTTTCATTTCTTTATATTTTACTAGGAAAATGAGAAATGGGTGCAGCAATTCATTAAAACATGTAGACGGAAATTCAGTATATAAGACAAAAACAGAGTTTGTACGATTAGAATGAGATTGAACATAAATATTTGGTATGATCAGCTTTATTCTTCATCTTAGGCAGCTTTCTTGTCATTTCTTTAAGTAGTCTTCAGGAATAGTTCTCCAGGTGTCTTGAAGGACATTCAAAGCTCTTCTTTGGATGTTGGCTGCCTTTTGCTCTGTTCTCTGTCAAGATGATCCCACACTGCTTCAATAATGTTGAGGTCCGGGCTCTGGGGAGGCCAGTCTCTGAGTGACAGTGCTTCATTATACGTTGCTCTGTCCAGGTATGCTTTTACTGCATTGGCCGTGTGTTTGGGATCATCAAATCTGACATTACTATTCTACATTCATAAATCTATGAATTTTGAAAAGCTCCCCAAACCATGACAGTCTCGACCATGTTTTACAGATGGCTGTAGACACTCACTGCTGAACCTCTCTCCTGACAGATCTCAAATTTGGATATACAGTGTCTGTTGATTTTGTGTAATTTGGCATTCCTCAGTCTTTTCTCCCTGTTTTCCTTCCTGAAAAATGGCTTCTTGACAGCCACCTGTTCACTGAGACCATTTCTGATGAGGCTTCAGTGACGAGTAGCTGGATCAACTGAAGGGCCAGATGCATCTCTCAGGTCCTGTGTCAGGTCTTTGCTGGATTATTTTCCTAGATCTTAAAGACATGACTTTCCAATATTGTTCATCTGCCTTTGATAGTTTTTAAGCCTGCCACTTCTTCTTTTGTCCTCCACTTGTCCAGTTTCTTCAAGGACACACTGCACACATTTCAGCTACCAGCTCTGGCTCAAGAGTTTGGCACAGCACAGTACTATTCACATTATGTAGACAGTATAAATTATATCAGTATGGGAATGAACATTAAAATTGTATTTATTCCAGTTTTCTGTGCTACTTCACATGTGATCCACTTGTATTATCCACCATGATTTTCTGAGGGAAAGGCCCAGGCTTGTTTATATGCATGACTGCTGTTTACTCTGGTGAATTGAGTCCTTTAAATCTGCAGCTGTGCAGAGTGACCAAAGTCAGGAATTCAAATTTGTGCATTTTCCAGACAGTACAAATTGTTCTTGAATCTCAAAACAGAGGGAAACATTGACTCAGTGGTCCTGCTGCCAATCAAACCTTGTAAAAGGTGACTTTGTCTGAGCAAGGGAAAAAGAGAAGTTGCAGAGGCCACATTGTCATCCTACTCTGCTGTTATGTTGCAACGACACACACTTATACGTCCCATTTGACCAACAAAAAATAAGGACAAATATGTTTATATCCAATCAAGTGAATGGACATAATTCCAGTTTTAATTTCCAACAGCTGTCTCAATATATGTCACACCCAAGTTTTGTGGGTGTGTATCTTCCCGAATCAAACTGCAAACTTAGCAAGGCGATGCAGGCCATCAGCTATGTTGCTGAGTACACAGCTTGCATACCACAGAGCTCTGTGATGTCATCCTTCCATAAGGTATGGAAGTCGGTCATTCAAGGACAACTAAACAAGGCTGCCAACAGGGAGAGTAAATACATTACAGCACACTTTAGTCCCCCAGAGCTCAACTGGCAGTGTTGAATCGTTAAATCTGGACCGGGCCCAAGTGGGAACAACAGCACACACAGCACTCAGGAATGGCGAGAAAGAAGGACAGCTGCATCGTGGGAGCCAGGAAGGCACCTCGCAGACCTCCGCTGCCTGCTGCATGACCCGAGTGGGAACTGAGTGGGAGCTGGTTCACTGTCCTTTGCCTGTCTGTGTGTGTTTGTGATTATGACTGAATTTTTCTGGGCAAGACTGTTCTAGGAAAGAACTTCTATGAAGAAAACCACTTTTCCTCTCAACTTACAGTGCTGCCAAGCCAGTGCCAATTACTGCTTGACTGTGTGGTTGCAGGCATAGGTCATGCATTTGTTAAAATATGTGTTTAATGTTGTCAAAGGCAGTCAAAGGCAACCTTGACTTCTAAGGACAAATTTCTGTCACATGAATTTGTATGTGACTAATGATCATGTCAAACCAGTATTTTGACACCTGCCATTAATTGTGGACATTTCATTATGCATATGAGCTAAAAAAAAAAAGACACACAAGAGGGACAGAGTGAGGATTTGACGTGCAGGGACACAGGAGGGGCATTTGCTGCTGGTATCTGTGTCTCCATGAAGCCTGCAGAGCAGAGCAGCCTATTGGCAGTGGAAGAATGATGAAGCAGGGAGGAGACTGCATCTTCCATCTGGGTCTGACAGTGAAGGCTGGAATGTCCCCAGCCTGAACAGCCTGCCTCTCTCTGCTGTCATGTGGACAGCAACCCCCACACTAGGTAGCCTGAGGAAAGCTGTCATGTGGGCCACTGAAGTCTAGTTAGTCCTCCCTCTATACTGTTGTTTTTAAAAGGCACCCACACACTCAAACCAAAACAGGTACTGTACATTCTTGCACTGTGCACACACTGTAAGCACATTTCCCACAAGAGGAAGCTGGGTAGGTGTCTGTTTTATGTTCTCTGTCCAGTGATTACTGTTGAAAACCTCTTCCTGCTTGCAAGTAGCTGATCGTATCAGATAAGCATGAATGAAATTATTTCGGCACTCCGGCTCTTATCCTGCACTGCTTTGTCTGACTGCAGTCTATTTGTCGTACACCTAAAAGACAATAAAGCTAAGTGAACTTTTAAGCAGGACTCAGTACAGATACATTCAAAGTTCAAAAGGTTTATTGAATGAAGTCAAGCTGAAACTGGAGGTGAACTCAGCCACGGGAATTCCTGGAGTACGTGAGAGAGAGGAGAGCTGAGTTGAGTTAGCCTTGAGGAATTCACTGACAGGAGTTCCACAGACCTGATCCAGAAAGTGTTCTGTGAGAGGAATGAGATTACTTACTTGGTAGGTTCGGAAGAGGTACTTGGACAGGGGCCACTGGTCTGTTTGCGATGGTGAGTCGAGTTGTAGGAGGGTGGGCAGGCAGGAGCGGTGAAGCAGAGAGTTGCTTGAAAGATGAATCTCTGGAGGAGAGCAGCATCTCAATTGGAATGGATACGTAGTACCGGAAGTGGAGCTGCTCTTCAGCCAAATGGAGAGTACTGAGAGACGAGGACGATAACTTGGAGTAAAAGCTACATGGAAAGGCTGGATTACCACACTAGCGAGACAGACAATCTGGCAAAGAATGAACATTGTAGCTAGGCCGTAAGTACTGGCAGGAGATGAGGACAACAGGTGTGGTGGCTGAAGAATGGGAATCCGGAACTCCACCCACAAGCAGATCCTCACCAGCCCAGCCCAGCCTAGACTTAGAGAGAAAGGAAAACCCAAAAACAGCTAAATGAGGAGTCCGAGGAGAGCAGCTGCCTGTCCCATTCTTGGCTGATATGAGCCAAGAATGCTGCTCAACAGTTCTGGGTCTTCTTTGTCGTATTTTTTTCTTTTCAGCTGGTGAAAAGAGGACTGCAGGCAGACCAGTTCAGCACATGAACTCTTCTCCTACAAAGCCGTGCTATTGGAATAGATGCAGTATGCAGGTTAGCGTTGTCTTGCTGAAAAATGCAAGGCCTTACCTGAAAGAGACATCTTTTAGATGGGAGCATATGTTGGTCTAAAACCTGTATATACCATTCATCACTGATGCCATGTTTGTTTTTAGTTGTGCAAGCTGCCAGGCACTAATGTACCCCCATACCATCAAAGCTCCAGGCTTTTGAACTGAGAGCTGATAACAGTCCAGAGGATATGGTGTTCATGTTTCCAAACACAGAATTTCAAATTTCAATTCAATTGACTACAGAACAATTTTCCACTTTGTCTCAGTCCATTTTAAATGAGCTTTGGCCGGAGAAAACAGCGGCTAGAACCCTGAATATAAGTGAAAGGATAAGAGAGCAATGAACAGTACCAGTAAGAGCAGTCTGAGCAGAGTTTGTTCAGATTGGTAATGCTCCCTTCTGTTTTAGCACATTTTAATTTTAGCCTTTAGGTTGGGATTGAGAGTTCATTCATGATTTTGGAAGCAATAATCGATAAAACAGTCCCACCGCAAGGTCTGTTTAGCAGCTATTTTTAGAGCTTTCAGATGTATTACATGAAGCAACACTTTGAGGCTCCAAACCAGCTACAACCTAAGTCGTAATAAAGAAGCTCTTTCCTTTAATTTTCTTCATGAAAAAAAAAAAAAAAGTCTGGTTAGACAAGACTAAACAAGCCAGTCTGGGATATAATAGAAACAATCAAGTTTGACTGAAACCCTTCTCTGTTTGAATGAGTCATCCTGAGTGACAGTCACAGGTCAAGGCCAATTCTCTGCCTAAAAAATGAATGACAGAGTGAATACACCTTCAGTATACTTTACCCCACACTGACAGGCATCTGGGATCATTAACATGGCATTATTCTAGTGTGTCATTATGGTGTCACTTGCTTTCGTTCTGATGCTGTGAAGTGGTAGCATGTTTTTTTTAGTCTCTGGTGGAAAAGCTGCACCAAACTAATGCTCTAATAATCTCATGTCTTCCAGCTGTTATCCCTCTGACCGACTCGGAGCACAAGCTGCTGGCACTCCATTTTGCTGTGGACCCTGGCAGGGATTGGGAGTGGGGGAGAGATGACAATGATAATGCCAAGCTAGCCAAGTAAGTCCTGTACAGTAGATTACTCAGCGATGGTTATCAGCAAAGCACAGAAAGATGCTGAGGGTAAAAATTCAGGGTGTTATCTTATCCTCAAGCAAGCTGCATATGAGCAAAGTGAAATACACAGAAAAGATGCACCGATGACCACTGCTTCCTGTTGCCCTCAATACATTTTAGGCGTTGTTTATGCAGTGGTTCCACTTCTGCATTTACACAATGAAATGTGTCATATTTCGTGCATTTCAGTTTGTCCAAGATAGTACAAAGACCTTTAGTACTCCCACATATGTCACATAATTTTGTTAAACACTCATCATCCATGTCACACACTGCTTGTTGTTAATCATGGATTCATGTTTTTCCTCCAGTCTCATCTTGTCTCTGGAGGCCAAACTAAACCTGCTGCACAACTACATGAATGTAACATGGATCCGAATTCCATCTGAAACAAGGGTAACTTTATTTTTTTTTACTTCACACAAGTGTGTTTTGTTATGGTTCATTTACCACTATGGAGAGATGACTCCATTCCAGATGTTCTTGAAACCCTAGAGTGTAATCAGCCACTTTTATTTATTCTCATAAAGCAATAATCTTAGACATTTATGTGTTTACTGGTTATGAATAATAAAAAACAGGCAGTTATGCTCTTTTGATTTTTATACATTTATTTTGAAATGTCTGGAAATCATTGGGAATACTTTAAAAGTTTACCTCGATATTAAAATGGCATATTTGGTCTGTAGTGCTCTTTTTTCATCCATGAGTTGCCTAATTTTGGAGAAATCAACTGTAGTGATGTCTTTCTTCTCTTTAATAGTCTAGAACTAGAAGGCGCTTTCCTTGTGGTGCTCAAAGTACCTAAAATAGATTTGAAAAACTCGGCAGTAGTGTTTCTTATCAGAAAACGTGACCCAGATGGAGCAGGTGCAATTTGGTAGAAGGAAAATAGTTCCTGCATGAAGCTGCTTCTACAAGCTACAAGGTTGGTAAACAGGCATTGTTATTGTTTGTACGTTTTGAACATCACAAGGCAAGTGGCATCTAGTTGCATTTTATTAGGCCGACATCTCTATAGCCAGTATTTCAAAAACCGGGCAACTCACACCACAACAATTCAGATGGATTCACTGAAAATGTGTAATTAGGATTTTAGGGGTGAGCTTTCCAGTTAAATTTTGATGCACCTAAACCACACGTGAATTTTGAACAACTCTTCAGTTGGGTGTGTTTGTATGTCTTTGTGCAGGCTCCCCTGGCTCAGCCAGAGTCTCCCACAGCCTCCGCAGGTGAGGATGTCCAGTCTCTAGCTGAGTCCATGGACTCTGACCGCGAGTCTGTTGGCAGCAACTCTAATGTCAACACGGGCAAGCCCAGCAAGGAGAAGGATAAAGACAAGCAGCGCAAAGATAAAGACAAGAGCCGGGCCGACTCTGTAGCCAACAAACTTGGTAGCTTCAGCAAAACCCTGGGAATCAAGCTGAAGAAGAACATGGGAGGTCTGGGTGGCCTTGTGCATGGCAAAATGAACAAATCTAACTCTGGCTCAGGGCGTAGTGGGGAGAACGGAGGGGAAAAGGCAAAGAAAAAGGAGTCTAAAGCAACCAAGGGAAGCAAGGAGGACTCGGGCCAGTCTGCAAGCTCCACTTCTTCTGAGAAGGCCACTAGTCCTTCCCCTACGGACGGAGACAGACCCTCGAGCTCCTCCCCCACTGAGAGACAGGACAGTGCAGGTAGAGTCTCAGGGGACAAGTCCCTGGAAAACTGGAAATACAGCACCGATGTCAAGCTCAGCCTCAATATCCTGCGGGCTGCCATGCAGGGGGAGCGTAAGTTTATTTTTGCAGGACTTCTGCTCACCAGCCATCGACACCAGTTCCACGAAGAGATGATCAGCTACTACTTGACAAACGCCCAGGAGCGCTTTAGCCAGGAGCAGGAGCAGAAGAGGAAGGAGGCCGAAAAGAAGCCCGCTGTCACTAATGAGGTAGCTGTGAAGAAGCCTGAGCATGAGAGTGTCTTCCAGAGGGAGAGATCAGACAGCTCACCTCCGGAGAGCTGCTCTCCCGTCCTGCCTCACCACACACACACCTACAATAACTCACAGCCCCCACTGGGTCTCAAGATGCAGGGCAGAAACAGTCCCACTCCTGCGGCCCCTCTTGCCTCTGTCCCGGCCCCTCCTCTCACCCCGCCTACAGCCTTGCACCATGTCTCTCACCCGGCCCCAGCCCCTGCGCCTTACTCCTCCCCCAGTATTGGTGCTAAGAGACCTGGGCCTGTTCCTGTGTCTGCCCACTACAGCCATACACCGCCCATCCAGAGGCACAGTGTGATCCACTTACAAGATGTCAACATGCAATCCTCCATCTTCCAAGATGACCCCTACAAGCCTGTGGTAGGCACTCTAAAGACATGCGCCACCTACCCCCAGCAGAACCGCACACTTTCATCCCAGAGTTACAGCCCTGCTCGCCTGTCAGGGGTCCGCACTGTTAACACCATAGATTCGCTGTCCTACAATATGCCTGGCGAACACAAGTCCCACACCTACACCAATGGATTTGATGCGGGAGACATTCAGGACTGCCTTGAGTTTGCTGATGAGGACAACTCATCTCACACCTGGCTCAACCAAGACAAAACCAAAGGGCGGAGCTCTGGAAGCCCTTTGTACTGCTTTCAGCAGCGCCGCTGCAAGAGGGAGAACTGCTCCTTCTATGGCAGACCAGAGACAGACAACTACTGCTCCTACTGCTACAGAGAGGAGGTGAAACGCAGGGAGAGGGAGAGCAAAATGCAGAGGCCTGTATAGCCATCACCGCTACTTCAGCCACTCGTCAACAAGGCCGCAGGAGACTTGAGGGAACAACACCATCTGCACTCTGCATTTAGAATAACGTGATGGCAAACATTATCTTATTTTGTTGAAGAATGCTCGTGTATTCCCGTCGCCCTTCCCCTTGTTGGTAAAGATTCTTACTTTATGATGGGGGAAGCAGAACTTAAAACAGTGAGCAGCTTTGGCCAGATATTGTAATTTTGTTTTACTTATGTCCCATTGAATTTAGTCTTTTACTTGTTTTAGAGTAAAAGTCATCTTTCTGTGATGTAACTTTCTGTATGTGGAAAGGAAAGTTCTTTATTTTTCAAAGTACAGAAGATTTGCATCTTGTCAGGAAGGAACATTTGATCTCTTTTAATCAGTTTGAATGCAATACCTCTGCTCGGTTCTTCAAAATCTCTGTGGAAAAAAAGAATTTGTAGTTGTTTTGCAATCAAAATAAATCTAATGAGGGATTAATATTAGAATTTAAAGCAATAAATTGGTGATTTTTGCTACACCCTCTCTCAATTTTGTCTATGCACCAATAATATAGTTACTGTAGGTTAACTGTGTCTTGTAAATTGTAAAAGATCGTCAGTGTGCTTTTGTAAACCAATTTGAACTACAGGAATTCAAATGTGTAAGCAGTATAGATTGTAATGTCGGATTAGGATGAAATGTAAAACTCTCATATGTCAAGTGTACCTTTGTTCTAGCCACATTGCAAAGGTTTGCTATGTTGGAATTGGACTCAAACTATTGTGTAAGAACTTATTTCACATTTTTGCCCGTAGTCAACCTCCTAAACTCCACAAGCACTGCCAAACTGGCTTCTTTAACAAAAAAAAAGAAGAAAAATTACAGTTCAAATTTTCAAAATGTTTTCTTTTTTTGTGCCAAACACCAAACAATGTGCATAGGATGATTTGCTTCTCAAATATGCAGTGTTTATGGTGCGTTTCTCTGAGTTGCTTGTTGACTGCGCTACTTGGTAAATGTGTTAGATGAGAAGAACTGTGGGTAGTGAGAGCAGGTCGTGTATTTGTCTGAAGTGTTATTACGTGTCTCTTGCCCCCCCACACACACACACACACAATGCAACACAACACAACGTGCAATCATGCTATTAGCACTATGTGGTGACATGCAGTATAGATGTGTCACCGGTCCAGTGTGCGATTGTTCTTCTTCCATATCTAGAGGCCGTTTAAAGAAGCACCTGCTGCTATGAGCACCACAAGCCTTTGTGATCATCAGTGCTTTAACTAATCAGAGGGGTTGTTTTTTTTTTTTTTTAAAAAAAAAGCCCTCCCCCAGGCCTCCAAGTGCTTTCTGCTCATTTGACATGACTACTGTAAAGACGCAGTGTTTGTGTTGCTGTTTGTTCTGGTGATGCTTGGATAATGTACCATGCTGTCCTTAACTTAGTGTGTCCTGGCCAAGGATGTCCACTGCTCTCTCAGTTTGCTTCTGTCTCTCTCCTGTACACACTGCAATGTTGCTCCTCTTTGTTTCTATGTGACGACTAGTTCATGGACTCTCCACCATGTTAGGACTGTAAGATATGATTTTGTATTCCTTTAAGAGTTTTACACTACTTTAAATTATTGATTTGCACATTAGGTACAGATGTAAATATGAAAAAAAATAGTTTATTGTTACAAATATGGTGTGTCTGTGTTATTTTTGTTTTTCTTGGAAGCGTGATCAGGAGAAATCTGGAGGGATAAATTAAATTTTTAGGCTTAGGAGTATTTTTAACCACTGCTGTATTCTCAGAGTTTGAAGTCATTTTATAAGAATCTGCTCTACATGCAGTTCAATACACTTTTTGCTATCTCTTTGCTTTTTATCTTTTGTTCCTTTTTCTGGTGAGGCCTAAGAGCAGGTGATGTTGGCTTGGGACTAATTTATCATTTAAACTGTTGCAGATTTATCTTTCCGCAATCAGTGCTTGGAGTTACCGAACATCCTTAAACTGGTGGACCACCATATTAGGGCTACAGTCCTGTGAAAAACTAAGCACATCCTATGATTCTCTAGCTTGAAGAACCACCTTTAGCAGCAATAACTTGAAGTAATTGTTTTCTGTATGACATTATCAGTCTCTCATATCGTTGTGGAGGAATTTTGACCCACTTTTCTTTACAGTGTTGCTTCACTTCACTGAGGGTTTCATTTATTTATGCACAGCTCCTTTAGTCAAGTTGATTCTGGACTTTGGGCTATTGCAACACTTCTGTTGTAGATTTACTACTGCACTTCAGATCATGCAAGATTTATCCTGGGTCATGCAAGACTGTCTTGCTGCATGATCCATTTTCATTTTTTTTCTTCAGCTGTCAGACAGAAGGCCTTACATTAAACTCTGGTATACAGAGGAGTCTGTTGGTATGAGCTGTTTGTGCAAATATGCTGTTTTGGGTTTTTGCCAAGCATCTCCACTGGGTCTCATCTGTCCAAAGGACTTTATTCTAGAAGTTTTTTGTTTTTTGTCAGATGCAACTTTGCAAACTGAAGCTGTGCTGCCATGCTCTCTTTAGAGGGTTTTAGCAACCCTTCCAAACAAGCTATACTTGTTCAGTCTTTCTCTAACTGTACTGTCATAAACTTTAACATTTAACATGGTAACAGAGGCCTGTAGAATCTGAGATGTAGCTCTTGGGGGTTTTGCAGCTTATCTGAGCATTGCATGGTCTGACCTTGATATGGGTTTGTTGGGATTTCCACTCCCAGGAAGATTGGCAGCTGTCTTGAAAATTCTACACATGTGAATAATCTTTCTCAGTGTAAAATGATGGACTTCAGCTTGTTTGGAAATGGCCCTTTAATAATTTCCAGATTGATGGGCAACAGCAATTGCTTCTCTGAGATCACTGCTGATGTCTTACCTCCCTAGCATCTTATTACATACACCTGAATGCTAAAGACCAGCAAACAAGCCAAAACCTCTCATATAGAGGTGGTCACGCTTGCTGATGATCAGTTAATCAAATACGTTTTCTTAGCAGCACCTGGCTGTTACTTGACATCTTAATTCCCGTTGAAGCAGTAAGGGTGTGCTTAGTTATTCACACAAATAAATAGAGTCCTGTGAAATCTTTGTTTTTCACATGACTGTTCAATAATGCATGGGAGAGTTGCACATGACTGACTGAAGACACGCTACAGTATTTCAGTTTTACAAATAAAGGTGAGTTAACCTGTAATTGAGAACTCCTTTTCACCTATGAAAACATGTAATCAGAAACACGATGAGGAAGACGGGGCAGTTAAAGAATCCTACATTGAAAACTGCAGAACAAATCTTCAGCAGCTGTGGTTGTGGTACAAGTATAATTACAGTACACCGGGAAATAAAACCTTATTTTGGGACAAAATCTGTAAAAAATGTATCCATTTTTGACAAATCTGGTAGCATTTTATATACAGTTTTTATGTCTTAATATCCATCAAAGTTAATTTAGATAGTACTTCAATATAACTGCCCAAAATCTGTATCAGGAGTTTTCACTGTGGTGAGCAGGGGGAGACTTGTACAAGGACTTTGATACAGTATCATGTAGCTCAGGACGAGAACCAAAGTAATTTCATCAGGTCTATCTTTAATAAGTCACTCATAGTTTATAAACTGTGTGGCATGGACTATTTAATAAATATGTGTGTTGCATTACAGGCACTAAAATCTGGATATGTCAGCATCCACTGCACCAATAAAATCTTTGCCTGACATGAGCATGCGCCCTTTATGGATACTGGAGAAGTCATTTAAAATAACTGCCAAAATGTATGCATTGAAAGCTAAACTATCCTTGCTTTTGTTTGCACCTTTCATTTGTCATATCCTACATTTCCCACGCTGCAACAGCAGTCTCTGTGGTATTTTTAAACAAAGACAAATTTTTTCCATAAACAGGTACTTAATCTTGTGTCAGCTTTTTTGAATGAGTCAAACCAAATAGAACGAGGGGGAAAATCTCACTAAAATCAGGGTTACAGAGTTAAGATTCTTGAGTGAACTGTAAAATAGGGCAACGTTCAAGGCTCAGAGCTCTAATTCCCCCAGAGACACGCCTGCACTGGCAAGAGGATTGACACCCAGCAACTGAAGAGGATGGCAAAACGCAGTGTAAAAATCACCAAGCGCATTCTCCGAGAAGTGCCTCCTCCTGCCTTCAGCGATTAAATCCAGTGAGGGCTTTCTGGATGTGAGCATAAGTCATATATCAAGACAAATGACATCAAAAACCACAAAAAAAAAAGACAGAGGATATTCAAAAAGATTTACTTGTCCTCACAGCAATGTAGGGATAAAGTTAATTACAGCTTAAATTAATCTTTAAATACATGGAACAGGAGGTGCTTGCGAGAATAGCTAAGTAAGAAAGGCTTCATTCCACTGCATTAAAAGCTGTTACCAATTACAATCGCTCATTACGCACATGGAGCCAGTGTTTCCTTCCATTTCTATCCACCGCTTGTGTCAGGAAAAACTCAAAGCAACAAGTATGACCTTGGAGCTTGACTCTTAGTCGTTAAAGTTAAACCATAATCCGGCCGCGAGAGAGGAGAGAAACAAATGGCCATCAGAGGGAATAAAAGTGAAAACAAATCAGTGGCTGCACTGGCTTAGAGAACTTTGAAATGCACTAAAAATATTAAATATATAAAACCTTTTTTTTTAAATAACGAAGCAAACTGGGCTCTGAAAATGTGCACAGTCTGTACAGTAGCAGCAGGCTGGAGTTGGTGGTGAGCGCGGGCAGCAATCCTGTAATGTGTGGGATGAGCTGCATACTTCTGAGTGTATAGTCTCGTGACTGAGTTGACAGAGATGATGAAGTGGGTTGGATTCACCTCTCCAGCGCTTGCACCACAGCTTTGGATTGTGGCCGCTAATAATACGAAATGACTCGTTGGGTCTTTAAGATGAATTACATCTCCACGTGACGTCCAATGTTAGTCACAGAATGACACAAGGGCTTCTGTCATCACAGCAGCATACCCCAAGCTCCTGCATTATGAGCCTTTCATAACAAGCACCGAACAAGACAGAGTGCATTGTCTTCTTTCTTGGATAATATCTTCTCAGAATGTGCTATAAATTTGTATGAGAGACCCCCTTTTGGTTTTCAAAGTGACAAAGAGCTCTATCAGGCATGCAGCAGTAGTTTGGCAGGCCTGTTTTTCTCTCAAACAGCACAGTCTCCATGTTGTCAAACTCACTCAGCTCATTTCTAACCGAGATTCATACTAAAAACACATGATGCATTTTATTTGCAGATGCATCTGTTTTGGGTTTTTTTTCTTCCTGGCATAATTAGAGCACATTACAGGCTTTAAAGGCACACAATAGTCCATAAATATTGATTGTTTTTGGTAAGCGGTTGTCTCATTATGATGGTGAAATGAAAAAGTGGGACAAATATGCATATCCATGCATGCATAAATTGAGTATTTAAATCCTCTCTGCACACTTCTCTTCAGGTTTGGAAGCCACTGCATCTCGCAGTATTTTCAGGTCTGTTTTAAAGAGGGGTTGCTGCCTTTGATGTCTTTGCTGCAGTGAGTTGTATGCCCCACACACGCACTCACACACACACCCCCTCCCCAAAGCTAAGCCTTGTTCTCAGCCAGTGCCAGCCTCCAGTATCTGAGCTCATCCCACCCGCTCTGCAAGAACAAGCGCCAGCCCTGCCATGCACTGCACTTTAGAGTGGGTGGCATCACATGGCCCTTCAGCCTGCCTTCTGGGGTTTGGCATGTAGGAAGACACACATACACACACACACACACACACACACACAAGACTACTATGTGATTATGACTGCTGCTGCTGATTACGTCTCTTCCTCTTTTTCTGTAGAGTAATTTTACATATTCTCAAAGTCAGTGATGCCCACAC
>VUQK01004311.1:2994-22698 GCA_015106715.1 Bujurquina vittata | reverse complement strand
TGTGTGTGTGTGTGTGTGTGTGTGTGTGTGTGTGTGTGTGTGTGTGTGTGTGTGTGTGTGTGTGTGTGTGTGTGTGTGTGTGTGGGAGGAATGGAGGGAGGGCGGTGTGAATGCAAGGGGTGCAAGACTGGGCTGGTGATGGCACCACCAGACCCGAGAGAGATAAGAGGAGAAAGCCGCGATAAAGTTTGTTCAGATTACGAGACTTTGAAGCCCAGCAGTGAGCAGCATCCGGCCCATAAACCCTCTCACCCCAGGAAAAAACACCCCTTAGTTAGAAAGTAGCACACCTATTAGCCGTACGATGCAATGGTGTCTCAGCAAAATAAATGCCCTCGTTATCATAATGCACGAACGTTTATAGTCACTAATATGCAGCAGGTATTATTTATTTATTAAAGAGAGAGAGAGGGGGAATCACAGGCTTGTTTCGCGCTCCTCCTTTCATTGTGTCCTATATGTTTCCATCTCCCTGGAGTCTAAACCTGCTGTTCACACTCCTAATCTGCATTCCGGTAAATTACGCACCGGCGCAGCCTTTGTTGCACACCTACAGCATATCGCTGCTGTTTCTACTAATTCCTCCTCGCTCATTTAAAACTTTTACCAAGAAAAGCTTCCATCCTCATTGTATTATTATGAGTTCTGGTTGCAGCTAAAAATCACCCTCTCTCCCCCAGACTCCTCTTCCCCTCAAAAAAAAAAATGGCTCATCAGCTGTTCTGTGGACTCTGGGGGCTCTGGAGGCGGCCTCCTCTCTTTGTCTCGGCCTACATGCTAGCTGGCTAAGCTAGTCGGCCCCTGCATCACTTTCTGGGCAACTTTAGACTAGTCCACTCCTGCCTGCTCCGCGGCTGCAAGTATCCGACCGTAACCGGCGGGGCTGAGGGGGAGGGGGGAACAACAGTGAGGAGACCCCGACTAAAGGAGCTGCGATGGGCATGCACGGCAGCCAGAGCGGTGCGTGAGTTCTTGGATGGAAGCAATAAATAACTTTATAGCAGCAGGAGCAGTAGTGGTGGTGGTGGTAGTAGTGGTGATGATGTAGGCTCGTACGGGGAGGTCGGGGGATCCTTTGCTTTTGATTTATGTGTTTGGGTGAAGCTGTCAGGAGCAGAAACAGAAGCCGAACGGGCCGGAGATTTTATTGCAGCACTTTAATAATAACAGCCAACAACATGGAATTCGCTTTTCATCCTGTGATGGTCTTATATAATTATACAGTTGAGCTTTACGCAGTGTTTACGGCTGCACGCATAACAGATGGATATGTGTTTATTTGCGGACAGAGCTAGATGCGATCTGTGGCTGCGGGTGCTCAGCGCGGCTGTGAGACTAAATGCCGTCCGGGATGAGTGTTTTCTCACTCAGTGATGCTGGAGTTATTTATGGGCCGCGTGGATCAAACAGCTGTGCGCCTTATGGGGCCTTTTCCTTTGCTCCTCTCTTTCTTTTTTTCTCTTGTTGCGTCTCTTTATTCCCCGTTTGCTGCTTAACGGAATTTATGACTTTCTGGAGTTATTTTTGGGAACGTTACGGATGTGTTCAGTATTTATGACGTTTGTTTAAACTTTAAGGTTTTTAAATGAGGCACTGCACTATAATCTGCAGATCCATGAATTCATTAGAATGATTCGGGGCTTTGATTCATGTCTTTCGATTCTAATGATTTTGTTTTTGTTTTTGTTTTGTTTGTAGATATTGATTTAATATTTTATTTGTGCATACCGGATGTATTAGTGTACTAATTTACGTGGTAACCGCCGCAGCAGCTATGAGGGTATTTCTGTACGGAGTACGCAGGTAGAAGCATGATTTATTTTTATTTATTTGTTTGTTTGCTTTGCACCAACTCTTCAGAAACAAGCATTTTTTAGGCCGTTGCTACAAATGAACCATTTCCGCTGCTTTCGGTCTGTCCCGTGCCTCCATCCCGAGTTTCGTACGCATGACGGGCTCGTCAAAAAAAAAAAGAAAATAAAGAAAGGAAAATCTTTGTTGAATAAGAAGCTATAATTTATCTCTTCGTTGTCGTTTTCCCCGTTTCTAATGGAAACAAAGTTAAATATGATAAATGTGTAAATGTTGTAGCCAGAATCAATAACATGACGAGATGTGTTTGATTGCATATGTCTTCTTTCTCTTTCCTATCTTTCCCCTTCCCTCTTTATCTCCTCTTTCTGCTGCAGTTCTTAGGAGTTTGCTGGAAGCCGTTTTCTTCCATTAAAACATCAGGGAAAAGCAGGAAATACTCCGGTAAGTTCTGATTTTTTTTTCCCTTTTTCGCGTTATTCCTCCTGATGGCTGTGCAGCCCACATTAGAACGAGGCTCTGCGTGGGTGCTGTGCACACGCTCTTAGAATTACAAGATGAGGACAATGTGACCATTTTGCAACCTAGAAGCGCACGAAGGGTACCTTTATTTTATTTGTGCTTTTTTCACACTATTGAGACGCTGCATGTGTTTAAAAAGACACTGGATCCCACGCAGATGGCATTTATGTGTACATTTTATTATTATTATTTCTCCACCGATTGGTTTGCCTATTCATACAATGCAGCGCATGCAGCCTATATTTCGACTTATATTTTCTATTATATGTAAACTTAAACACGGTTGCATAAATATGGAAAATATTTTTTAAATTGTCAGAGATCGCGAAGATAAAATTCTACGGGTGCATGCGCGTGCACGTGTGCGAGTGATGTAATATCGTGTAATGACACGTGCTTCTGTAATATAATCCCGGGGTGTGAAGGGAAGTGCACGATGGCCGCGGGTTACCGGCAGAAACATGGAGGGTCAGTACATCATGTGATAGACAGTTATTAAAACAGCACTTTGTAACTGCAGTAATGACACTAATGCTAGCAGCGCTAATAGCCTAATAATACTGGAATATTTACATAATGCAGCAATGAAAGTGACAGCGGCTGAATTAAACAGGTCACAGTTGGACTACTGAACAAACAATCATTCTCTACTTGTGTGCAATATTTTAGCATTGGCATTTACAGCATGACAGTGTTTTAATATATTAAGATTGCGTAAAAACTGATTTCAAAGGCGGAATGAAAGGAAATTCCTCAGTGTCATCCTCAGTGGCCTACATATCTCAAGTCCCAGAGGGGGGAAAGGAGGATTTCCATAGCTCTGTAAGGCACCGCGTTTCAGTTGTGAAACCCAATATCCGTGACTCAATCCGAAACATGGAGAGCCGATGCGCGTCTCCCATCCGAGAAAATAAAGAAAATCAGCCGTCCTTCACAAGCACTGGCGTGCTTTTTGCAAGTCAGTGCATAGGTGTAATCCGCTCTGCTTATTTCTCCACATGCGTGCCTCTCCCACACATGGAACAAAAAAAGGAACCGTGACAAAAAAGTAGCTGATTAGCTGTTTGGTTAATGTGTAATGAGGTTTTTCAGCAGCAGTTAGCAGATCCTTCAATCCATACAAAGGCTGGTTTGAAGGAAAAGTTGCAGACGGACACATTTCAGACTCCTACCTTCCACCTACACCGAGCTCATCCTCTCATTTCTGCAGCCCACAGCGAATGCTATCTGTTTTAAAGTCGGGCTGTTTACACACACACACACACACACACACACACACACACACACACACACACACACACACACACACACACACACACATACACACACACACAGGCTGCTGGGTGCGAGAGAACTCATAAATCTTGCGTAGCCATAAACGACAGGAGTACCGTCCTGAATAATAAAAATAGAGGGAAGCGGGAGAGAGTTAGAGAAGTGTGTGTGTGTGTGTGTGTGTGTGTGGTGAGGGGTAGTGGTAATGAAAACATCATAGGACACTGCTCATATTTTCATTTCCATTTTGGTCTCTCTCTTTCACCTCTCCCTTTCCCTCTGGGTTTTCTTCTCACTCCTGGTTATTATTTTTAAGCCCACTTCAGCTTTCTTTCTTTAAGTGTTGTTGCACTTTGCACGTCTTCTGACCCTGTGCTTTCAAGTCAAAACGCAAAGAAAGTGACGCTTCTAAAAGCCCAATTTGCTTTACATGCAAGCTGATTATGTTTTTTTGGCTACAGTGTTAGCTCGGTGTGCATCTTCCATGTCAGTCTTCTCTCTCTCACTTTGGCTTCCTTTGTCGTCATCTGAACTGTCGTCTGTGCAGCAGCAGGAAGAGACAAAGTGTTGAATGCCGACTATGCAGACTAGAAGGGAATGGGCAGGCAAACATTCAGATTTAATTTAATACGAATAGTTTACCTAAGCTTGGAACAAGTCAATTTGGTGTGTACTTAAATGTGCACATGGCAAAGTGAAACAGCAGAGGAAGAGAACTGCAGTAACTTTGTATCCACCCAGAGTGTGTTCCTAACAGTGGTTTCAGAGCACAGTTCTAGTGTTGTGAGTGGCTCATATGTTGAACTCAGCATGTGTTAGATTGTATGCCTGTTGCTTGCAGTATACTCTGATATTGCCTTTCAGATTTGCCAGACTGTAAAATGTAACTTACGGCTAATCATAATAATAATTGAGACTTATCGACGCTGTTGATCAGTTTAGTCTGTTATCAGTTAGCCTGAGCCTCGTACCTGTTACAAGATGTCCACGTGGTCTCGTAGCATGTGGTCTAGGCTTGTGTTTAAAGCTGGGATGCCTTCTAGGGTTATGTAGAGTAATGTCTAAAAATTAGGTCCAAATTGAACTTGTGGAAATACAAAGTTGCGTGCTCACATAGCGTGAATTGAAGTATTCATTCAAATACTTTATTAGAGAAGAAGACATGGTGATACGTGGGGAAATGATCTAAATGCCTGGTTGTTGGTTCAAAATTAGTGCCTGCTTGGTTACAGTTACGGTTTGAGTGACTCTTTGATGAGGGAATCCTCCTGTCCCACAGTCAATCACGTTACTTCGCTCGTTATAGGGCCTGTGAGGGTCGCTGATACCAGGGCGTGTTTTCAACAACATGATGATAATATCGAGGCTTTTACTACCACCACACTGAAGACTATAGGCTGTAAAGTGCTGCTAGCCGTGTGCAAGAAGCTCATAGCCTCCCAAGGATCGAAGCCAGGCGGGAGCACAGACCCAAGACAGAGGAGAAGGAGACCGGGGGAGAGAGCCAGGAGAGCGGGCGACTGAGAGAAGGAGAGCCAGGAGGAAATAAAAAGAACAGGCAACTACCTAAAATGGCATGAAGTGACATTTTGTGGCGGACACACTCCTCGGTGGTCGTGGGAGTGACTGGCCGGCAGGTTCGGCGCCCGGCCGCGTCAAGGACAGAAAAAAGAAAGAAATTTGAGGCCATTGTTATCAGCCAGAAGCGGTGCAGGCAGCGCTGGTGCTGGGGTGGAGGGTGGGTGGGGGGTTTGGGGGAGGGGGGGCGCAGGCAGGCAGGCTCCCCGGTAAGCTTGTTCAGCTCGTGCCCTAACTAGCCTGCCTGTAGCCTACACCGAGCCCGTCTGTTAATCCTGCCGCCACACCGAGCCCCCGCCGATCGTCTCGGATCCCTCCGACGCGCTCATCCGCCAGCCGTTGATGCCACAAGGTGTCCTGTTCGCGCAGCCCGGTCTGCCGCTGCTGGGGCTCCAGGGGGTGTTGTTGTGGTGGTGGTCGCGAGCTGCCGTGCTAGTCTCGAGACAGCACCGGAGAAGCAGCGGGCTTTGCGGAGAGAGGAGAGGAGAGGAGGAGGAGGAGGAGGAAGAGGAGAGCAACGCAGACGACACAGCGAGCGGACTCGTTCTTTAATTGTCTGTTATTATTATTGACTATCCACTGAACGTGCGCGAGGACTGATCTATGATGCGGTGTTGCTGGGTCCGTGCCGGACTCGACTGGGATCACCGGTGCTAAGCCAGGTAAGGAACATCATCGGCAGGCAAGCAGGCCAGCCGGCAATGCGTGAGCGCAAACAACGAGGCAGAAATGCAGCGCGTTTGCTCGCTGTGCACTTTGTGGACGCGGAGTGGCTCGCTCAGTGATTTATGGCCTGTATGACTTCAATCCCGGTTCAAGAAGAGTTCACAATGCTTTAAACTGCTGTAGCTACCCGCCACAAGCAGCCCCCCTTCTTCTTTCAATCGTCCATCTCTGTCCTTTTCTGTTCTGCTTTTTTTCGTCCTCGTCTCTTCCCCTACTCTTTCCACGCCTCTTCCTCACCTAAATTATATTTAGGAGCGATGGCCGGCTGTTTTGCCCGTTATGGATGGTGCACTTTCTATTTTTTCTCTCTCCGCACAGGCTCCTGTTTTATTATCCTGTGCGTGTGTGACGTGCATTTTAATTCATCCTAAAATATTTAGCTCGTGTAATTTTAATCGCACATGAAGGCTTCCCCACTTTTAGGGATTTCAGTCTAAAGTGGGAGCGTGAACGTAGCAACAATAGCTCCGATGAGGCCAGTCCTTTATTGTTTCCAGTCTGGGCTGCGTGTAATTGGCCGCTCTCTCTGTGTCTGTTAATGGGATAAAGAATACGTGGATTGTCCAAGTTAATGCATTCTCTCCCTGCCTGCATAGCTCTTCATGGCAGACGCCATTTGTAATTTTATATCCCAGGATAAAACACAGACACTGGACACCAAGGCCGACCCGCCCCCTCCCCACCACCACCACCACCCCTCTACCCCCCCGCCCATCCTCTCTCCCTCTCTCTGTTGTTTTTGTTTGGGTGGCTGTTTCTCTGTCACTGTAAGTGGATTATTCAGGCAGGCGTCTAGTAAAGTTGGTGATTGTATTAAGCTGCAGCACTGCAAGCCAGGGGCACAGACATTACGTGTCCCGTTTAATGGCGAAACAGCGATATGATTTAATAACATATTCCTCCTACACTCACTGCCACGGCCTCCCTCTCCCTTTCGTTGGGACTATTCCTCAGAGTAAATAATTAGGATTCCAGCTTGTCTACCAGAAAGATAAATGGCTGACATGTGTGACGTGCTGAGAGCTGGAGAAAGGCTGGACTGTGTAATCTTCAGAAAGAAACGGGAACAATTTCAAAAAGAAATGTTAAAAAGGGGATTGCATTATTTTCGTTTTACCTGCCTATAAAGTTATTAGTAACACAAGTGGAATTTATTTGTTTTACTGGTACACGAATAAAACAAATGTTATGACTTTCGTTGTTATCGCGTCACCATCTCTAATTTATTCTTTTTAACGAGTACCCCCGATTTATGTCAATATATATATGATTCAGGCCTGTGCTTTATATTCGGCCATATGTGTAAGAACCGAATGGCATCTATGAAGTAACCTTCGATACATTCAGTCCCTTCAGTTTATTTTCGGTGCAGCTGTTATGAAGCTTGGCCTCACAGCTGCCATTCTGCGCGCTTTACTTAATTGTTTTCGTTGTGTTTTTTTTCCTATACTTCTTCTAAACGAGGCTTGCGATAAAAGTACTAAATGCACAAGTAGCTTCGACATATTAACACCATTAAACAAAAGTGATGGCTTCATAATGTCTGAGTGAGTCGTTGCTGCCATATTGATCCGGGAAACGGGCTGAAATATTGGTAACGTTAACTTGGAAAGCGTCCTTGTGGACGTAGCTGGAGTTGGCGCTGCTCGGGTTGTGCACCATGGCAGAGCTGCTTCGCCTCCTCACTTTATCTTCACAGACGAAATGAATGCCAGGTGCTCTCACGTCTGTCAAGCCGGCCTTTTGCGGCCACGGGCCCACACGGGCGAGCGCACGATAGAGTCTGTGGAGGCTAAGCCTGCTGTTTTTTTCCTCCTCTCTTTTTCCCTAAAGGGGCCATGATAGAGCACTCTGACCGCTCGACCCTAATGGATTACTGACTCGTAAAGCTTCTCCCGGGATCTTTTTTTCCGTGTCTCTTTTGTATAATAAATTGTAGTAATTGCAATTTATAATATATTTAAATTTACCGTTTGGCCCATACTATAAAAACTATAAAAAAATATAAAAAATAATAAATAGAACAAAGTAAATATATAAAATTAAGAAAGTGAAAAGTTCAACATGGAGATTTGTGTTCTATCCTACTTTCCCTGTTTTAGAGGCTTCCGAAAGTAGTCTACTGTTTAATTTTGTTTTTTTTTTATTTGTTTTAGTTTTTTGTTTGTTTTGTTGTTTGTTTTTTTGTTTGGAGTTTTGCGGCTCCGTATACATTCATTTTATTAACATGAAGTTCATAACTTCCACAAATTTCCTGGAAGAAAAACTCTATGGTGAAACAAAAACATGCTACAGCAGCAAAGATCCTTTCTGGCTGGATTCCTGTGAGTGAAGACGAGTGAGGTAACAGCAGACAGGACGCAGTAAATCACACGCGGAAAGCAGAGGTTGACAGAAATAGACTACCTACATCAGTCACACAGGAAAACACATACGAGCCGTGCCCACTGCCGCCATTGCGCAACAAAATGTCACGTTCAGCCTGAATAAGAGCACACATGATGGGGTAATGCTTTATTAGGAAAACATAAAAAAATAAATAAATACGTCATAAACGTTTGTGTGTATTAATGTATGGAAGAAGAAAAAGTCAACATAAAATTATGTTTTAATATTATGAGAATGGATTTTCATTATTCTGTTTGTTTTTTAAGTAGCATAAAATCATGTCATCATCTTTGTATTAAAACCTGAAAATGATTAGTGAAATTTATAATATAATAATAGCTAATAATTTACAACTACATGCTATGCTGCGAATTGATAATAATAAACTATAACAGTAATAAAAAGTACAGTTAATTTTTATTTAAGCTGAAAATGTAACATGAATAATTGACGTGTGTGTGTGTGTCTGTGTGTGTGTGTGTGTGTGCGTGAGTACAAGAGAGGCTGTGCACTGGGCTCACAAGAGCATCTGCAGGCTGTGCACTGGGCTCAGGAGGGAGGGGGAGGGTAAAGGGGGCTGTGGAAAGAAAAGCAGTGGTTTCTATTCACGTCATGGCGCCTTTCATTCAAGGAAGATGGATTTATCTCTCTCATTTATTTTTTTCTGTCTCTCCCTAACCTTTTAGGTCAGGTTGCAGGGGACCATTGGAGAGACACCGTCACGTGACACCCGGTACCAAATGGTCTTCCGGCAGTGGCTCTCAGTAAGGACCGGAGCACAAGAAGACGCCGCCCCTTCTCACAGAAATGCAGAAGACAACATACTACGACAACTCCTCAACACTTTTTGGTGGCTACTCATCCTACCCAGTGCAGGGGTCGGCAGTGGCAGCAGGAGCAGCCGCCAATGGCTTTGGGGGCTATGATGCCCCGGTCCCAGTGTCCCACCACCAGCCGGCCTTCCAGTCGGCTACCCATCTGGATGTGGATTCATACCAGCGCTCTGCCTGCTCTTTACAGTCACTGGGCAGTAATGGCGGCCACCAGCAGCAGCAGCTAGCCAAGACCAAGGAGCTGAATGGCAGCTGCATGAGGCCGAGCCTGCCAC
Organism: Bujurquina vittata; assembly: GCA_015106715.1. NCBI lineage: Eukaryota > Metazoa > Chordata > Actinopteri > Cichliformes > Cichlidae > Bujurquina > Bujurquina vittata. The sequence continues at coordinate 13,289 of VUQK01004311.1, read as the reverse complement.
CTGAGCACCACCCTGGCTCCCAGGTGTCCCCTCCACTGCCCCCCAACCCCAGCAATGGTAATACTGGGGCTCAGCAGCCGGGTGGCAGTGCTGGAGCCTCCTCACTCTCTAAATCAGGCCCCAATAAGTCATCTACTTCTTCCTCCTCCACATCATCCTCCACATCGTCCTCCTCCTCATCACTGCCGCCCAACCCAACCCTGGCCAAGCAGATCTTTCCCTGGATGAAAGAGTGTCGTCAAACAACCAAGCAGAAAAACTGTTCACCCAGCAACAACTCTGGCAATGGTGTGTTAGATTACACCTGTTTCTGTCTGTCTTTCTGTCTTTGCTTTGATTTCCCCCACAGAGCACCGCAGCAACAACACAGTCCCCCCCTTTGTATCTCTCATTATTGCTTTCCCTGACTCCCCCTCTCCTTTCTTTCCTCCTTCATTTTCCTTCCTCATTAGCATCTTTGTTCCTATTATCCCACATCCCTCTTTCCTCACCTCTCTTATCAACATCCTCTTCCCAGCATCAGATCTCCGGAGGATTTCTAAGGTTTCTTAGGCTCTTATGGCAAAACAGGTTCCCACAGGCACTAGCTGAGACAGGAACATAACAGTGGGCTTTTAGCCAGACTGTGTATTGGCTCTCTGTACCTGGTGAATCAGTTTGCTGGGGTCCTAGGTAATTTTTTTAGTCAATAATGTAGCTGGTGAACTGAGTTTTTACGAAATCCTTTAGACGCATCTCTGAGAAAGTACATTGTAATAAAGCTGTAATAGCTAAACTCAATGGAAAACAAGCTCTGCCTTGACACTTGTCATTTCAGTGATCAAAGCATCCAGCAGGATGACTGTAAAACCTAAAGCTTTGGTTTGCTGCCCTTAGTGAAAGATGCTAAACATTTAATGTAAAACTGGCTGGTCAATATTAAAAAATGTAAAAAAGTAGGAGTGCTCAGTAAAATTATACTAAAAGGGAGGAAGACATGTATACTTCTTTCAGGAAAGGAAAATTCATGTGCTGTAGTGTGTAAAAATGAAATGTGTGAGTGTTATTGTGTTAGGGTGAAGCATGGCCCTTAGTTTAGCATAAACACTGGAAGCAGGAGGAAACAGCTGGCCTGGTTCTGTTTAAAGTGGAAAAGAAATACCCCAAACAATACCTTTAAAGATCATTAAACCAATTAATTGTATTTTGTTTTGCATAAAAAAATGCAAAATGAGAAGTGTTGAAAGAACACGGTGCTGGTTGGAAGGGATTTGCAGTGATTTTCTGGAGTCATTTCTCATCTGCTCTGAGATTGTGAAACAATCATGAAAAAGCAGTCAGTCTGTTCATGGTCATTAAAACTATATGTATGAAGTACATTTTATCTTTGCAGTACATTATGTTCTTGAGGCTCTTCAGAGGGAATGCATCACTCTGGCAACCAAGAAAAAGGAACTTTAAAAAAAGTATTTGAGTATTTCACAAACTGCCATGAGACTGTGTACTACCATGGTGTACAGAGCCTTTGAACAAGCATGTAGGTTACTAAAGGTAGTACATGGTTGATGTGCTACATGTGGCAATGCTGTACAGGGTTGATGGATACTCTGACACAGTACCATAGCAACAATTGCCACCGCATGTCACCTGAAACTAAGAAAAAAAAAAAACGTGTGTAGGAAGAAATAGGTATACTCCTTCATATTTGATGGAACCAGAACATAGAAAATAATAATAGCTGAGCTGCTTACGTAAACTTTCATGGCAGACTCTTGAGATTGTCTTCTTATCAAATACAGCTAAACAGGTGCCAGCCAGCTGCCACATACCTGCAGCCAATAGCTTATACCTCCCTTCATTCTTTCCCTCCTCCTCTCCATGCTTTCCAATTGCTCGCCTTTCTCCCTTCTCGCCATTTTTGCTCATTGGAAAGCCACTGTAAGTAGAAAGATATAAACAGGAAGAATTTAAATGTCATGTATGATAACAGATTAATAGATTTTCAGGGAGAGAGTGAGAGAATGACGAACAGACATTTGAAATGGAAGATATTAGCAAGTGGATGATAAATTTGAATATCATCAGCATGCCTGATAACGGGCAAAGAACACAGTCATTGAGGCAGACAGATATGTTATTTCATTTGGTGGTTATCATTGAGAAAAAATGAATATGAGTGCGATATTCATATTCAAAATCCTTTCAGCTGACCGGACAAAGAGCTGAAAGGAGATTAGACTGTTTATCAATGAGAATTTGAAACAATCATTTAGAGAGCGTCATTGCTCTACAGTACTCTCTGCTCTCATCTTTCCATCTCTGCCTATACAAATAATATAACAAAGAAAATATACTGAGTGATAGGATCTCAGTTCTTTCTCTGAACTGTACTACATCAGCTATTATTAATGCGAAAGCGCTGCAAACATGCACATGCCAACATATCAATATCAGGCTGCTGCTCTACATGTGCACACAGAGATGAGAGAGGGGCTGTTGTTCAGAGCAGCTGTTCGATGTAGTCTAAAACTCAAGACAGAAAAAAATTCCACCTCTGAGCGATCAAATTAGCCCATGTTACTGTTTTCATTTACCTTTCTTTAGCTGCTGAGTGCTGCAGCTGCAAGAGTTCAGGAGTTTCTTTGCTATATGGAACTTCTGACTCAAACTATACTATATTATTTATTCATTATTATTTAAACTATTACTATATAAATAATCTCAGTTGGATTTTTGACACTTATTTTGGATTTTTTTTTACATTCTCTTTTGTTAGTAAAGTACCTGCATGTGTGGAAGAGGCCTTGGGCCTTTTTTAATGTTAAAGCTATCATCTATAACATTAATAAGGTCAAGATAAAATAGAAGCTGGATGCTGAAGTGAAAAAAAATTACACTTCGCTGTGAATCATTTGACTAATGAGTAATGTGATTGTCTTTTTAGAGCAATTAAATTCTACCATTTGCATACGTTCACATGTATTGCCAGCATTCCCTTACGACTAAGAGCAAGCCAGTAGGTAGCAGATGACCAAAGCTTAGCAGTCACGAGACTCTCCAATGAACCGTGAAATCCAGATGAGATATGCTGAAGTAGAAAGGTAGCTTCTTCCAATGCTCGGCATCATCGTCATCAACTGTATGTGTTCCTTCCTGTGTCTCTAAACAGCTTTCCAGCCCTATTAGATTTCAGTGTTATGATGACATAAATGAGATGAGAAGTTTGACTTTTCTTGGGAAACAAATTGAAGTGAGTGCAGGTCAACCTCAGTTCCTGCTCACAAGTCCTTGTGCTGCAGCTGGTGTTGCTGTGGGGGGTTTGTCGTTCCAGCTGAGATGCAATTTAGCTGCTCTCGGCCAGCACTGGGGCCTCCACAGCTTAATAACTGGCATTGTTATGAAGTGTTGACAACTAATATCAAGGGATTCAGTTGGCCTGCTAGACCCCCCTCGGCTTTATTAAGAACCTGAATGCTTTTAATTTCCTTCAGCATGCAGCCTGATTATGTTATATTCTCTCTACCTTTCTTGAGCTCTCCATTTTCATTGGATCAGCTTTTATCTTTTTCTTATGATTTCATCCTTTTTAATGTCTTTGGTTTCCTCCTTTTCTGTATATTTCTTCCACTCTTAATTTTCTGGGTGTGGCTGTGCTCTCATGTTTTTTTTTGTTTTTTTACTTTCCCTTTCTGTTCTCTTGTCAGCATCTGGAGGAGCTGAGAGCGGTAGCAGCGGGGAGAAGAGTCCTACTGGTGGGTCGTCGGCATCATCTAAGAGGGCTCGTACGGCGTACACCAGTGCACAACTCGTTGAGCTGGAAAAGGAGTTCCACTTCAACCGGTACCTGTGCCGGCCACGACGCGTGGAAATGGCCAACCTGCTCAACCTGTCAGAACGTCAGATCAAGATCTGGTTCCAGAACCGACGCATGAAGTACAAGAAGGACCAGAAGAACAAGGGCCTGAGCTCCAGCTCTGGAGGGCCGTCACCGACGGGCTCTCCTCCCCTGCCCTTGCAGTCTTCTGCCAGCTTTCTCAATTCGATGCACCCAATGGGAGGTGGAGGAGGCAGCACAGGCTACGACGCCCCATCTCCACCATCCTTTGGAAAGCCGCACCAGGGAGTGTCTTACTCCATGTCCACTGCCTATTCAAATGTCCCTGTGAAGGGCTGCCCCCCACAGCAGAAGTATGGCACCCCCGACCAGGACTATGGTGATCCCCATCCCCACCACAGCTTAGTGCAAGCAAATAGTGCTGGCTATGGGACACCCACCAACATGCAGACCAGTCCAGTTTATGTGGGGGGTGCCAACTATGTGGAACCCATGCCTGGCTCGGGGCCCTCCATGTATGGGCTTAACCACCTTGGCCCCACGCCACCCCACCACCAAACCATGGACTACAATGGCGCAGGGCCCATGTCGGCCACCAACCAGCACCACGTGGGTGGAGGGGGCCCCCCGGGTCCCTGTGACCCACCTACACACCCGACATACACCGAACTGTCGGCGCACCACACCTCGACTCAGGGCAGAATCCAGGAAGCACCCAAGCTCACTCACCTGTAGCAGGTTTGGAACAAAATGACAACGTACGCAATAGTGAAGACCACACAGAATGAGTCACGACTCACTAACAGACTTACACATAGGGCACCACTGCTACAATAGGATAGCATGAGATAGCACGAGAGGCAAAACAAGACAGACAGGGACCGTCCGGTGGTTTATCCTGTGCTCCGCAGTCACAAAGGGGAACAGCCAGCGTCGGGTAATATTCCGCCTCTGCCCTGTTTTCACTGCCTTCATAAAGAGCTCCACTAAATCTGATTAGGACTAGACCTTTCAGTGCTACCTTGAAAGAGCAGGTAATTTAATTTTAAAAAAGGCAGCAGTATCAAGTATCAAAAATGGACCCAAACCTTTCATGTTGCCAAATAACTTGATAAAAGGCATAGCTGCAGTTTCAGCGTGTTGGAAACAACAGCAGTCCATTATAAATGCACATTCAGACTTACTTGCATACCTTATCGAACATTTATCTTTCATTTTAGAGCTATAGACATTTTCAAAATGTTTACAATTTGGACATGAACCCTCAGATAGTGAGTTGCGCTGTTTGCATCGGAGAGGTCAGGTGTACAGTCAGTCTCCACCCCTTGTTGCTACAGACAATGCCTATCAGGAAACTTGTCTTGTGGCACTGGTGCGGAGACACATTGGCAGCTGCATGATACGACAGGATCAGCTGTAAGCACCCTTGTATAGCTTCTACTTGTTAGACTGAAAACTCAAATGCAAACCAACATGTTCACACAGAGAAGATTAAGAATATTTGTCCGAAACAGCATAAAGAAACCTAAAGAAATGGTCGCCTTTAAGGCACTTAGCAAACAACTGCAGCATTATTATAATAAATAGACTGAGAAAGCTGTGCCCCATGGATTTCTAATGCTTTCCTGGACTTTCCCATATAGTTGTTACTCTGTAAGACACGGAGAGCTATAGTAGGGGTTCCAATTTTAGTTTGATCCAGCAGAAAGTGGGGTAGCGTGTGTGTGTGTGCGTGTGTGTGCGTGTGTGTGCGTGTGTGTGCGTGTGTGTGTGTGTAGGCAAATTGCAGTAGTAGTTCAGCTAGCACGTAGAGCTAGTATTTAGTATAAAATTATACTTTCATACTTTCTAAGGCACATATATACACACAGCTCTTCCCCTTGTATATGAAATAGTTGAGATTTTAATGGCCAGTTAACAAGATGGTTAGATTTATGGTGATGAGTTCTCTCCCCCTCCAGACAACACGTTATTGTCAGCTATGCTGAGCTATGTGGGGGCTCTGTCTCTCTTTCAGCTGGGGAGAGAGAAAGAGAGAGACAGAGCGAAATGGAGAGGAGAAATATATATCTGGAGCTGGCAGCACTCATCTTCCTCTGCAAAAACCACTTGACGGTCTTCCCTTTGCTGTCTCTTTCTGCCTCCTGCTGTATACCCATCTCAGACCTGGTCTTTACTAGCCCGTCTCCTGTCAGTGGCAGTAGCACATGGCTTCTGAAGAAGTAGGCAAAATTTCCCACAATTCCCCACAGACTAACCCCCCCCCACCCCTTCCTAACTACACACACACACATACACACACACACATCTATCACCACACAGACATCGCACCCATCACTCCAACAGGGTTTAAGAAGCTCCGTGCTCAAAAGCTAAAGTAGCTCCCATAGACACACATCTGTGCTAAGCTACTTTAGGTAATCATACCTTCATGCACACACAGCAATGCTAAGCTAGCAATGTTTCATTAACACACCTCCATAGCCAGGGTACGCCAGCTGTTGACACCTTCAAACAAACACATGAGAGGACATGGAAGAGACATTTTAAACTCCTTATTTTAGCACATTATTGACACAGGGTAAATGCGAAAGAGCAGAGAATATTATTTATTTATGTTGAGGTATATGATTGCTCTCTCTTTCTCTCTCTTTATCACTTTGAAATGGTTCACTTACAGTAGCGGACACCAGTGCGTAAAAGTCCAGCTTTTCTCCTGTGTTGTTTTGTTATCACATATCTTGACTTTTAACATGGATACAGGGTATATATTTGAACAAGAAATGCATGTCCCAGGAATTAGAGCTGCTGTGTAAAACACATTTTTAAAACCATTGGGACTCTTTGCTCGAACCATCAGGGAGTTGATTTTGGGACAGCACACGCTGAGCCTTTACAGTGCGGAACCCACACAGGCAGCGCGTGCTCGATCCTCTGTAAACTCGCTGATGTTCAGGAAGTAAAGCCCTCATTTTGTCTTTAAAAGTTTTTTTTACACAAAAGCTTGTCACATCTGGGCATCATTGTTGCACTTAGAGTTTACATTTTGATGGTTAAAGGTAAATAATAATAATAATAAAAAATCTTATTTTGAAGACGAAAGGCCCTCCAATCAAAGCGTCTTTTGCCAATGTGTGTTCAAGTGAACATTCATATATAAATATTTATTTGTTATAGCCAGTTTTAAAAAAAAAAAGACTTTCTGTTTTGTATTACTATTATTTATCCTTCATGTATTTATATCGAGAAAAAATACTGTACTTTTTTAGTATTTACCTGTTATGAAAGAAAAAAAAAACATTGTTTCTTCTTGTCCATTGTACTAAAGTTACATTTTTTTAGTTCTTGTATTTTAGAAGAAAATGAGTAGTTTTTATGTTCCTATATTGACCCTTGTACATAAATGTCTTGGCTTGTACAGGGGAAAAGGCAGGTGTGGGGATTGGTGAACCACCCATGCATAGTGGGAAAATATAGACTAACTATTAGCTGGAAAAAAGAACAAGTCTTTTTGGAGATAAAACAAGTTCTTCTTTTGTCCTTTGTAGCTCCTTTTTCTTTCACTGTTGGGAGAGTTGTCTGTCGAACAATTCTTTAATAAAATGTTATGTTATTCAGAGCTAGCCTCAGTTTTTTAAGAATGGCAGAAGTGTAAACTTGATTCATGCTGTTTTAGTTAAAAAGAAAGACAAAACAAAAAGAAACAACAAAAAAGGCAGCATTAGAATCTGCCAGCTCCTCTTGCACTGATTATCGTGGTAAAGAACTGCTGGACTCCCTTTGGTTGAAAAAAGTATGAAAATGTACAAAAATGAAATGAAAATGTGCAAATCAGGTACAGGAGACTATTGTAGATTATTGATTATTAGCTCTAAAAAAAATCTTCATGCAACCTTTATTTAGCTGCTTTTATAACAGATAAATGCAGAAATGCCATTGTTTGTTGGTTAAGGGTTAGGGTTATGCACTTGTGCATAGATATCACTGTGTGTGTGTGGGGCAGTGATTTCAGACTGTGGAGCATCTGCTGTCCCACACACAGCACAGTTAGCTGCTCTCATTAACACTGGGAACAGCACATAACCAGGTGTCCGATGACCTGTTAATAGCTGAACCTTCACACAGTCTAAAAAAATGCTCTTTTGAGATTATTTATAATCCTAATCAGTATGAATTAGAAGCTAAAACATCCCATCTGTCTTTCACTTGCATTCTGAAAGTGTTCCATACTTGCAAGAAATCAAGTACGAGCACAAATATACATAACTATACTCCTCAATAAGTAAAAATAAAACTCAAAAACTTCATATAAGTATGTAAATTTCAGTACAATAAGGGAACTTTTTGCATCTAAACTGTATAATAGTATCAAAAAGTTAAACTATTTGGTCTGCATTTGACTTTGAGATGACAAATATGGAAACAAATGCTGCTGTGGAATCACAGATTAGGCGTGGCCGTGACTTCTTTCAAGCGTCTTGTCTCTGGGTCCGAGATGAGCTGACTCTGCTCAATGCTGAATATCGGGTCAGCGCCTGAGGCTAAAGCATAACTGTCAGAAAACTTTCCCAGCCATGCAATCTGAGTCCAAAGCCACATGTAGCATGTCAGAAATCAAAAGAAAACACCTTTAAATTTCAGGAAACCTTCCGACTGCTTCTCTGCGCTGTACGAACTAGACAGATGAAAGGCTTTATTATCCGAAGCCGCTGCTAGAATAGAAAAATGCATCAATCACGGCCATCAGGCAGCATAATCAAACTATCAACTCATCAATCTGAAAACTATGTCTACAAAACCTGAAATATAAGCTGTAGTATCTGATTTCAGAGCTTGATTTGCTGCCAGTCGTCTGTTAAACTGGACTAATCTCTGTTTTTTTTATTTGTTTGTTTTGTTTTTGCAACTGCAGGGCTATTCATTTCAATACAGTTCAGTTTTATTTGTACAGCGCCAAAGCACAATCACACTTGCCTGAAGGTGCTTTATATTGTAAGGTAGAGAGCCTAATAATACAGATTTATTGTTCCTTGTTATTTAGCTAAAGAGTTGAATGACAGGATGAGCGCTCCTCTGGCAGTTTGGCTTCAGTGATCACTGTCGCTGCTGCTGAAGGAAACGCTCACTTTTACTGTGCTCAGCATCACTTTATTGCAAACAAAAAGTGTCTGTGGCCTAAACCATTTGATATCTTTTGCTTTACAGCAGCTTCTCTTCTTGTGTATCAGTGTTTATCAATATTAAGTATCAAAACTCAATGCTAATATTCTTTTTTCATTCCTTTTAATTTTGGTCTTGTTTACTCACCTTTTTTCCAGGGTAACAAAGAAATCTTCTGATGTGATTTCATCCAAACTAATCTGAACATTTAGCTACCTAGAACTTGTGTGACCCAACAGACAAATATCATCCACTGAAGTCCCAGAGTGCTTGGAGGTGTGCATGCTATGTGCATATTTCTGTGAAAATGTTCTTGCCTTAATGTTCCCATGCACTTTCAACAGATCCGCTCTTAGACACTTTAATATTTGGATATCTGACTGTTGTAATGCTTAATTGCTCCCCAGACTGAAGCTCCTACAACTTCTTCTTTTCTCTTTCAAGTTTTTCTTCGTATCTGTGCATCTCTGCTCTTACAAGTAGCTCAGCTAGCTATGTGTCAGCTGTGTGTTTATGACTAAAAAAGCCCCCAGGCCTGCGCCTTAGCTCTCTCACGTGTTCACTAACCCCGCACTCTCTCCCTCTCTCGCTCTGCCTCTCCACACCCGCGTGCTCGGAGGGCTGAGAGCCACATAAAACTTGGGACATAAATCAGGCTCCCATAAATAATGGCCGCACTTCCCTTTACATCTCCGTTGGACTAACAGACAATAAAAACACCTATAAGCAGAGATTGGATCTAATTTATTGCCTCATAAAAACAGACGGAGAGCTCGGCTGCGCTTTAGTAGCGCAGACACCGCTGAGAACCTTACAGCTAATACTGTGGCACATTCACAGTGTGCGTAAACTCGCACACTGGTCTGTGGGGTTCCAAAAATTCAAAGTGGAATATTTTTTTGGTGCATTATTAGATAAGAAATATGGTAAAACAGTTATCATGTCTGATTTTATCATCCAGTATGGAACTGTTCCACGGCAGTCTATGATGATAGTATTTGTAGTTGTTATGATTGAATTAAAAGTATATTTATTGAAGTAGTGCTAGCAGTAGAAGAATGGATAGTTCAAAAAAACTTGAACTAAAATTAGTGAATTATTTGAAATCTAATATAATTTGAAATATCATTTGAATATGTTTAGTCAGTGGATTAAAATAAATAAATATATATATGTGTGTGTGTGTGTGTGTGTGTGTGTGTGTGTGTGTGTGTGTGTGTGTGTGTGTGTGTGTTTGTGTGTGTGTGTGTGTGTGTGTGTATAACTTGCCCTACAATTATTAAGAAAAGAAAAGAAAAGAAAAGAAAAGAAAAGAAAAGAA